>QLOM01002810.1:0-23761 GCA_003313785.1 Termitomyces sp. MG148 | reverse complement strand
AAGATCATCATTGACTGGTGGAAGGTTCTTCTCCATCTCCAAAAACACCTCTGAAGTATATACTTCCCCATAAACACGCTGCTCTGGTTCATTTTCTGATGGTTTCCAGAATTGTTGAAATCCTCGCCAGTGAATTCTCTTTGCAGTTACACTTTTAGCAACTGACTTGAATACTTCCATAATATCACGATGGAAAAAGTCAATTTTGAAGGTGGGTGCATCTTGCTCTGAGCAATATGATTGCCGAGTAAAAGGAAGAGGAATGTAAACTGAGGCTTTGTTCCAAATATCACTTGCTGCCCATGGTGGTAGAGGATCTTCACTGCTGCCAGTGCTACTAGTACTGCTTGCTGTTGGCAAATTATCCAAGCGCTTATTTTCTCGAGTAGCACTAAAGCCTTCAAAGTCACTAGGTGAGAAGTCTGGTGCTAGAATCACAGTATAAACCAGTCGATCAAGAGTAGCCAGTGTGAGAGATTTGGCAGCATAATACCACATCATGAGTCAAAAAACTGAAGCATTTAAAAAGGGATAGAAAAATGCAGATTTTGCATTAGCCTGAGGAGGCTGTTCTACAACCTCTCTTGCAGTAGGACCAAATCCAGCAAGAGGATCAATAAATGTTTCCACATCTATGTCAGGCTCATATGCAAATGTAGATGCATCAGCAACATGGTGAATTGTAAGATCTTGGTCTGGGTCTTGAGCTGGTAGAATATGATAACGCTGAAACAAACCCAGTTCATCATGCTCTGTATCAAATGGTTCAGGTGCCAAAAGAGGTTGTTTAGCTATTTCCTGAGGCTCAGGATCTATACAACGCCGCTTGCTTTCTTGAATCTCAGCCTGGCGCTGATACTGCTCAGCAAACTGACATAAAGGTCATGCAGGACGAGGTTCAGATGGTAGAAAATCAACAAGATGAAGAGGAGGTCGCCGAGTTCGTCCTTCACGTGGAGGAGTAGGTGGATCAACTTGGATCTGATTAATGGGATTATCCATAGTATCAGGATCTGGGTCCTCTGGTGGCATGATAACTGGCCCAGGTGAAGCAGGCCTACTAGCTGCAGAATCATGATCAAGTGTAACCAAGGGTCTCACAACCTGAGTGTCCAAATCAAAAGTCTTGGATAAAGATATTCAGCCCTACCCCCAAATCAATTAAAAGCACTTACACTAGATTTACGATTGCTTGATTGACCAGTGATTCCTTGAAATGTCTGTTTTCGTTGAACACACCTGACCTGGTGGTTCGAAGCACCCCGGGCATTCTCAAAGGATCGGTTACAGTACAAACATTTAAACATGATGCTAGAGCAGGTTACGCACACTTGTGTCTTACATGGGAACAGGGGAAGGCAGCAAAGGTAAACTTGTTGATTTGAAGTAGCTATGTAGAACTTATATATCTAACTACGACAGCAGAACAGCTTAGAAAATCAGATGCGGATAACCTAAATCAGTGCCGGTGAGTCAGCTGGTCCGAAGTAGACCATTGTAACTATGCACTTCAAGTTAGAGTTAACCACAGGATGCTTCTCAAAAAAGTATGATGGATAGCGGGATTTATGCGTATGTTTGTTGGAGGAAAGTAGCTGTAGGAATGTTAGGGTTCCAAAGATCACTGCCAGGAGACCGAGGTAAACTGTTTATCATCAGCAGGAGCTTCAATCTCTTGCTTCAAAGATAAATGCTAGGTTTTCAGCAAGATCATTAGGCAGGTTCAAAGGCGCACCCTTGCCGAACTCGATTGTGTGGATGAACACCTTGGAGAGGACGTTGAATGTTGTGGTCATGAGGATCAGCTTGTCCTCGCCTGAGTAGATTTGATTAGATTGCCTGCGCAGGAAACGCGTGTGTACCTGTTACAACCACGAGAATAGATTCATCTGGGCTAGATTTTGATTAGATTGCCTGTGCAAGAAACGCGTGCATACCTGTTACGACCATGAGAATAGATTCATCTGGGCTCCACAACACGGCGGATATACAATTACAATTCTACCATCTGCTAGAACCATCTCAACCTCAACAAGATTGTTGATACTCAATCCACGCAAGTGACTCAAGAAGCCAAAACCGCCAAGAACCATAATAAACGAGCCAACCGGGTGTGCAGAACTGCTCCAGTCAACAACGAATTACGAATGAGAGGTCTGTCAATCAGACTTACAAAGGAACATGATAAGGAACTCCTTCACCACCCCCATTAGAGTACCTGGCCTCAAGCTTGTGCTGTGCTGTATATGTGTCAATCTCCTTCTGTCTCATACCAGCGCCAAAGAGTATCAAGCGACAGAGCTCTCGTTAGATGAGGGAAGATTATCTGCACTACATTGCCATTGTGCTTGATTCACAGTGCCACCATTCATGTCATGTGGTGCATTGTGGAAGGCTGACATGGTTGGTGACGGCTGTGAACAATTGGAAGACAAAGATACATGACCCTCTATGGCCGACATTGCAAATGATCTTCAGGGAGTACTATCGCCATCAGCCAATTCGTGATTGTGTTCAGTCGTGAAAGATTGTAATGTGATTTGACTTGGCTTTTCATTCAGGGACACAAAGGACTGAGTGGGTGTAGGCAGCGGGGGTGGCGTTTGATCCAAAGTCGGAGCACCAGACCCATATACCTCAGAAATACTGGGAGAAGACACCGTCCTCCTCAAAGTTTGTGGGGGTGGTAGATGATCAGCAAGTAACGCTGCACCAAGAGTCTTGGACACCTAGACCGCATAGTGCAGAGGCCTGTACAGTGAACGGGTGCTTTGAAGACGGTGGGGGCAGGTCAACAGTGTCTGTTGGGTCAATGACATCAGGGAATCTTGATCACGTCGCAATGCCCTAGCTCTCATTTCCTGCTTGGCTTGCTTTGCAGCGACAGCTACATCCTCCATCTTTTCACGGACCACAACCACCCTGCCTGTTCGAGTTTCAGGGGGTGGCCCGCGTTGGAATAGTGAAGACACTCACAGATGAGCACTGGTGATGGAATCGGCAAACCTGGGGATGGACCAGTTGAAGTTGTCGGTTTTGATTTTGACTTGCCACGGAGCCGCTCAAAAAAGAGGTTGCGCTAGATGCAGAGGCGGAGACAAAGGCAGTAGTGGACGGGAAAGGTGAGCATGCAGTGCGTACACAGATGCACAAGGGAGATATGTAAATCGTCAGGAGGTGCGGGTGGGAGTGGATGGATGTGCGGCGGTGGAGGGAGTGCGATGGATCAGTATTGTGCTGCTGCTCGCGTGGCAGTCGTGGTCGAGGCCGTAGCGCAGGCGGGATCCTCCTTTGTGCTGTCTTGGTTCAAATTCCGCATTCTTTCCTTTTGACTGACTAACAAATCTACAGACCGTTATAGTACGCCTCAGGATTCTCACCTTGCCGGGGAACAAAACCCTAAGTAAATTTGAATATGGTGGCAAATGAGGAATTAGTTGTCAAGAATAGAACAATTTGACAACGGTGACAAGAAGTCCTATCACTCAGGGAGCCCCAAAGTTTGTCCCCCTTACGAGCATACAAATGTACACTCGGTTTTGAATGCTGGTGGCTTTTCTCTCTGTTAATTGTCCATATAGAACCACGTCTTTCACCCTCAACAACAACACCATGCCTCGCAATTCAGATGACAGCACATGTTCCTATCATCAGAGTCAATCAAGCTTTATCCAACAAATGGCTGGCACCTCCTTTGTTATAAGTATTTTGATCTGAATTCTATTCCACTGGTGTCAATAAAGTTGATCATAAATCATGCCACTCACTTGCAATGCACGCTTTTGGTATCTCCATGTATCATGCATATATCATGGCCCGTCGCCCCAAGAATGTCTTTCATCAACATGCTTTGTGCATGGGTCACCCGCATTCCTTTGTCCGAGTATAAATGACAGGATTTCTGCTCACATTTGGTCCACTGCCTTCCCCATACCATATGACAGAGTACGACTATTCTCCCAAAGCTTATGAGCGCTACCTGGCGACTCAGCAGCGCCCTGTACAGTGAATGGGTACTTTGAAGACGGCGGGGGCAGGGATACAGGTCGTATTTAAAGTCACAGTAAAGAAACTTAACGCTCGCCTGGCCGCGCCTGTGCATGGGAACAAATTAAAGATCACATGTGGACTGGAAGTCATGCTTTGCATTTGGCGACATCAACCTGTTAAATGCCCTCTGCATCGAGAAATCACCCCCAGCAATCTGAATCTCCTCAAAAACGCACTTCATGGGACGAATTTCTCGTGGCCCTCAGAGTTGGAGTTGGGAGTGAGGCACAACAAGGAAAAGAGTTGTACGTTCACATTTTTGTAATGATGATCTTTGATGGCCTTTTTTACTAACTACGCATCTAAGAACCGGTCCGCTTGCACCATTCTTTCAAGCCGGGAAACTCATTCTACGACTGGTCAACCCATTTCTCAAATTAAATGCAGTTTTTGTGCAAGGTCTTGTTGCAGAAGGGCTCCTTGATATCTCATTTATTGGAGGAGAGGATGACAACAAGGGGGACAATGAGGATGAAGAAAGGGATGGAGATTCCGAGAATGAGGAGGACAATACCAAAAAATCTCGAAAGTGAGTGGCGATTGGTTATATACACGCAAGAACTGATTATATGCACTTATGTCCAGGATAAACCAGAAGAAACTTTATATAAATGCCTTTAGGAAAATCGTCGCCCTCAATCCACATATTTACAGATACTTGAAAAGATTGTGCTGGACTATGGATGAGGACACAGACTACTATGCGAGCAGTCTTAAAAACTTTGTTGATATTGTGCGTGTTCATTTTATTCTTTTGTGAAATGTCCTGACCTTTATCTAGTTTCAGAAAGGAGCAACAAGTGCTCATACAGCTGACACAAGAAAGGTGAAGGATTCAATCATCACGCTCATGCAAAATTCTTCTCTCCGATACCTCCTCCCATCGATTACCACACCTTTGCCAAATGATAAAGGAGACCGTGGTTTTAACAGCTTTGACACTGGACTACTCATATGTCCTGCACATTTAGCATGGAAATACAATGACTGGTAAGCTTTTTTTTGATTATACTATCATACTTAATTTCCTCTGTAGTTTTTGTCTCCTCTTATGTGATGGCAAGGTGCCTGTCACTGCACATGACTTTCTCCTCTTTATGTACGATGATACATGATGCTTTCAGACAAGTTGCACTGGATTTCCTGAATCCCATCAGTTTGAAGATGAGTTGGACGCTGAGTATGATCAAATTATGAGTGGGCTGTGCCGAGGACCTCTCCTCATTGCTGTATGTTCATTTTTATGCCCTTACTTTTCTGCCAATTATTTCTCAGGTGTGCCGGCACATGCTCTATGGGTCAGGTGTGGATCACGCAGAAAAACATGCCACAAAATGCCCAATTGCAGCCAAGTTTAGTATCACATCCATCACACCCAAAATCATTGCTCAGGCAGCGGTTCAAGTGCGTCAATGACCAATATTCATTCTTTGGCTAATTTTACCTCCATAGGCACGCTTTGCGCTTGGCTCCACATCTCAGTGGAATATATCGGAGGGTTTATTCTCATTCCAGACGTTCTATTATAATGTTTGTGCCTTGTTTGATGGAAGTCTATGGGCACACGAGATGCTCGATTACTGGAATAAGTATGTATTTATTGTGTTGAAGGACAACTCTAATATTTATCTATAGAATCTTCTACAATGATGACGGAACAATTCGTGGCAAGCGCAAAGTTTTGGCTCCCCCTCCAAAGCCCGAAAATGACATTTCTCGACTCAAGAAAGTCTGTTGACAGCGCCGAGTGCAGGAGGAACGTGAACGCCAGAATTTTGAAGGTATGAAACGCAAGCATGGCATAGGCAATGGTGGTGGCAATAACAACAACGGTGACAAGCCTGGAGATGACCTTCCCCCCTCTAACAAACGCAAGACACGCCAGATTATGAGTGACAACGAATTGTAAGTAGCCGATGGACTTGTACTTTGCATGGACTTTATGTATTTTTGCATGGACTTTATGTGCTCATGGACTTTGTGCTCTTTTATTATTTTGCTGTCATTGTTTTCATATTCGTGTTTAAAGGTCGTATGTTTACAATGTGTTATATTATCATCATAATTTGTACCATGAACAGTTCTGCATAAGTTCACTTGTAAGCAATAAGAAAATATGATTAGATTGACATGGTAATCTGACTACATGAGATGGCCTTGAAACTATGGTGATCCTCAGGGAGGACATATTCTGGGAGCAAATAATCAGCCTACTCTTATACTGATTCCATTTTGCGGGGCTTTAGTCTAATAATGATATATCATTATTTTGTATGATTTTCTAACACCAGGATAAGTCTAATATAAGGGTGACGGACTTTTCTGCAATGGCCTGATATGGCGACTAATATATTAGACCCCTGGGTTGGCATGAGTGCCATGGTTTACTCATGTTTTCTAGCGAACTTTTTGCTGATGTAGGTAGAGATATTAGTAAGTATAGTGTTCTTATTGGTACGTGCATTCACTTACCCTCAGTCGTTGTGTACTTGACTGAGGGCAATATTTGTTGTCAGTAGGTATATATATAACATATATTCTGGGATAAATGAGAAATATATTGACCCTTCGTCGGTGATCAGAGTTCAAGACGCTTACGGTGTTCACTGGCATCTAACAACAGATGGCACAATATTTGTTGGGATATCACAGATATCACACCGTACGTGCGCAGTGACCAGTTTCATTTCCCTTTCATATTTGCTTTGTTCTCAACCTTCCATTGTTATGATGATAGTATATAGACACGATACAGTACAGAGAACACCCTCAGTCATTTGTATCATGGACTGAGGACATAGACTAATATTGTCTGTGATTATCTAGGTGTTGAGGATATCGATTCTAACAGGTTATGGGCCTATTGTTGCAAGCCTAGAATCTAAAGTATCCACACCAAATATTACCTGTTTTCTACCAAACCGGCTGTTCGGCTATTGATTGCACAAACAATCGTGCAAAATTATTGATATCTGCTCCCACAATGACTACTGCCGGTGACACCAAGTCCTCTGCGACATCGGACATGACGTCCAATCCTACACCCACTCCAGACGAGATCGCAGAAATGCGTCGAGTCGATAACTCTGCAAATCCGATGGTCTTGCCAGTCGGGAAGGTGACTGCCGCATGGACTGGGCATATACTTGATAAAGATGATGGTAAATGGGTGGACTGGTCTTATAGTATGAGTCTTGAGCTTTCCATGGTTCAACTATGGGACTATGTTTTCAATCTGCCTGCTACCCCAAACCCGACATACAAACCTCGTGCTTACCAAGCACTGATGGGCAACAATTGCCTTGCATGTTCCTTTGTAAAGAGGGCTTTGTCTGCGTCTGAACAGAAGTGATGTGCTGAGGAATGGGACCCGGTGAAGTTATGGGAATATTTGAAGGGACGACATGGAGGGGCTGTATTGGTACAGCAGGTCCGCCTCCTCCAGGAGGCCCTCACCACAAAATGTTCCCCTTCGGAGTCCCTCACTAAAATGGCCGACACTATATTTGAGAAGGTTGACCGTGCTTTCCAGGCTGAGAAAGTAACAAAGGAGCTGCTGCAGTCGATCGCCATCCTGTCCTCACTGTTGGATAAGACATACGCACACATTCAATCTATAATTTCACGTGACCTGACTGCTACTGGTGACGTGACAAAATATGGACCCACAGAGATCCGGAGGTTCCTGGAGGGGGAACAGACATTGATCGACGCCAACAGATTGGCCCTTGCACCTACAGATGCATCACCGACGGCATTCACGGCGAAAACATTGAAATATGACCGGTTAGTTTGCACGGCATGTAAAGCAAAAGGCTGCGCTGCCTTCACTGGTCATACCAAGCCATGGTGTATTATGGAGGGCGGTGGGATGTTCAATAAAACAATCGAGGAGTCGAGACAAGCCAGGCTGGCACATTATGATGCACAGCGCAAGGACAAGGATGGGAAGAAGAGGACCTCAAGAGTCACGATAACACCATTTGGAGGCACGGCTTTCACTGTGGAAGGGGACTCAGATGCGATCGCTGCGTATATTACAGCTCAAGGAGGGAAGGCCACATCAACCGTGAAGAGTGAATTTGCTGGTCTTGCATCTGACTCTATACTGGCTGGCCATATTGATGAGATCAAGGATTTGGAATTTGATTCTTTGATTGTGGTTGAGGAGGAGTGCAAGAGGATCAACCACATCAAAGAACTCCACAATGATGAGTCATATATATTGAACTCACCCAATATACCCCTCAATACCTTACCCTTTTACCTGGACTCGGGTGCGACAGTCCACATTTCTTCTGATCGTTCTGACTTCACCACCTGGTCCCCAATCCCTGACTGACTGATTCAAGGAGTCGGAGGTTTAGCAATTGCGGCAACCGGAATTGGCAGCATCCGTCTGAATATAAAAGAAGGAACTTACATCACTATTGATAATGCCCTTTACGTCCCAAAGTCAACCGTGCGCCTTCTTTTAGTCAGTAAACTGGCCAAGCATTCAGGCATCTCCACAATTTTTGATGATGCAGGCACCACGTTAATCAAAAAGGCTACAAACACAGTAATCATGACTGGCATCCTAATACCTAAGAAAGACCTATATGCTCTTGACATCAACCACGATCACATATTCACTGTATATGCCTCACCTGATATAAGAACCTGGTATAATTGACTCAGTCACGCCAACTATTGAGCCATCATTCAAATGGCACAGGCCAGGATGATTGATGGTATGCCTAAAACCTTTCCCGCAAAACCACCTGTTTGTGACGACTGTATCCTTGGTAAACAGACTTGCTCACCAGTACCGAAGAGACAGGAGGAAGAAAAAGGGCATAAGGCAACCAGGAGACTCGAGAAAGTTTGGATGGATCTGACAGGTCAGGCAGCTGTGTCATCTCGTACCAGAAATCAATATATTATGAATATTGTGGACAATTATTCTAATAAGCCTTGGTCCATTCCGTTGAAAGCAAAATCTGATGCGTTTGACAAACTACGAGCATGGATATTAGCCAGGGAAAATGAAACTGGTGAGACATTGTGGATATTGCACACCAGGCATGATGGAGAGCTCAATAGTGAGACCCACAAGGCCTGGTACAAGTCAAAAGGCATTGTGCTTGAGATGGGGGCGCCATATACATCAGCCCATATGGGCTGGGTAGAGAAAATGCACCGAATGTTAATGGGGAAAGCTCGATCAATGCAAATGGCTGCGAAATGTCCACCAAATCTATGGGATGAATTTTATCTTATGGCAACTCACCTTCATGGAAAGACGAAAACCTCAATCGATGAAAATATGACTCCTGATGAATTATGGTATGGGAAAAGACTGGATTACTCTTACCTTCAAGAAATAGGATGTTGAGTGTTTGTCTTGGTCCGCAACAAACACAATCCAAAGATCTATGAATGGTCAATTGAGTGCGTACTCATAGGGTATGATAACAACTCAAAAGCATACAGATGCTATGAAAGGTCTACCTGTAGGGTATATAGTTCATACCACATGAAATTCATCAAGAGTCATCAAACAATAACCCTGATGGAGGTCCCTACAAATGAAGCACCGGTGGAGAGCCCTCCAGCACAGCCCTCAATTGCCACTATTATGTGAAATTCCCGCCCTCATCCAACAACATTGATCATGGACGATGATGAGCCACTCTGAATTCCCAGCATCAAGAACCTCAACCCAGAGCCTAAACCACCTGAACAGATCCCCGTGACCAATGAACCAATACTGAATCCTGAACCGACTTTGCCACGACGATCTAGCAGGGTACCAATTCCTACTACCAAAGTGCACCCTGATAACCGGCCAGAGACATGCACTAAAAGAGCGGTCAGGGAATTGAAGGAGTCAGCTGAACGAGTACAGGAGGTGAAAGTAGAAAGACGGCGTGCATTGGATGACCTCGCCCAGACAATAGCACAGACAAATGATGACAACAATGTGGGCGCTGATGAGCTTGATTGGGTGATGGCAACGTTGAATGCAATCGAGGAATCTGATTTAGATACAGATCTCGATGCACCGAGAACGCTGGAGGAAGCCCAGAGGTCTGCAGACTGGGAACAATAGAAGAATTCATACCAGGACAAAATCGATTTCTTGAAGAAAATGAACGTCTGGGAACTGGTCCCATGTGAGGACATACCACCAGGACAAAAGATATTTAGAGGATGCCCTGTATTTACCATCAAACGTGACAAGCATGGAAAAATCACAAGGTGGAAGACAAGACACGTCCTTCAAGGATATACAATGGTACAAAGCAGGGACTATGATAAGACTACCTCACCAACAGCACGCACGGAATTCTGGCAGATACTTCTCCACATGGCAGCCGCTCTAGGATGGGACGCGACACAAATAGATGTGAAGACGGCGTTTTTGAATGGGGTCCTACCAGAGGAGGAGCGTATCTACATGCAACAGCCAAAGTGTTTTGAGGAAGCGGGCAAGGAGACCTGGATATGCAGACTACGGAGACCCATCTATGGTATGAAGCAAGCGGGGCAGATTTGGAACAAAACTCTAGACGATGCAATGAAAAAAATTGGATTCACCTGTTTGAAAAGTGAGGCCTGTTTATACTACAGACAGACTAATCACGGCATAGTGATCATGGGGATTCATGTTGACGATTTCCTCTCTATCGCGAGTACCAAGGAAGCCAACAATCTTTTTAAAGACCAGCTGAAGAGGATGTGGGTCATATCAGATCTTGGGATGCCAAAACATATAGTTGGGATGGCAGTCAGCTGGGACTGTGATCAGAAGCAGGTACATCTATCCCAGACGACTCTGATTGACCAGTTGATATCCCAGTACGGTCAACAAAACACATTGCCTCTTTCTGTCCCAATGGAACCGGGTCTAAAGTTACGACGAGTCGACAAAACAAAGCTCACAAAGGAGGAACTGGAGAAAATTGCACGCATTCCATACCGCAACCTCGTGGGCAGACTGCTGTGGTTGGCGGTTTTGACGAGACCAGATATTCAGTACACAGTACAGCAGCTTTCACAATTTCTTGACTGCTACACCAGCATCCACTGGCATGCAGCAATACGAGTACTCCAATACTTAAAAGGTACACGCTCACTGTGCTTACGCTTGAGCGGGGACGCACCAATAGGTTTAATCGGCTTTACTGACTCGGACTGGGCAAACTGCCCTAATACCAGGAGGAGTGTTGGGGGATACGCATGGTCTTTGGGGTCTGGTTTGATATTGTGGTGCACAAGGAAACAAAGGACGGTCGCAGCGTCGTCCTGTGAGGCGGAGTATATGGCCACCTTCAAGGCAGCACAGGAAGGGATCTGGTTATGGATGGTCCTGACAGCATTAGGACACTCTACAAGAGAGGCAACGACAATACTCTGTGACAATAACTCGGTGATAAATCTATCCAAAGATCCCCTTCTGCATTCACGTGTCAAACACGTCGATATAAAATACCATTTTCTATGGGAGCGGGTCACGTCAAACAAAATCACACTACGCTATATCAACACAAAAGATAACGTTGCCAACATCTTTACAAAGGCGCTACCGACTCCACAGTTCAGTTGACTACAAGATATAATGGGCTTATTGGATCCCGCGCAAGGAGGAGCACACGTACGGTGAGGAGGAGTATTGGGATATCACAGATATCACACCGTATGTGCGCAGTGGCCAGTTTCATTTCCCTTTCATATTTGCTTTGTTCTCAACCTTCCATTGTTATGATGATAGTATATAGACACAATACAGTATAGAGAACACCCTCAGTTGTTTGTATCACGGACTGAGAACATAGACTAATATTGTCTGTGATTATTTAGGTGTTGAGGATATCGATTCTAACAATATTTCCAAAGGTCCCTGTCCTCTGATGCCTCCAACTTTTGGTGCAGTTTGATCTTGTAGCACAACCTGTTCAGGCTTAGCACCAGTATGCAACATGCATGGTGGTACACTAAGTCTAAGATAGCCAAGTGTAAATATCATCAATCACCTTTAATAACATTCTCACCCACCCTTGCTGGGATGCAGTATTGATCTGTTGCACAACTGTCCCTGTACTAGATTGGAGTTTGTATTGCACTCTTCAAATAGCGCAATTTCTCTCGGGTTCCAGATGTCGCTGCTGTATGCTCTGAGCAACATGCTGAGGTCTAGCTAGATGACTGTATGCGCATTCAAATGGTGCATTTGGCCATTGATCAATGAGTGCGTACCTTGTAGCTCCACTGGCTTCTAAGGATGTTTTGCCCATGTCCTTGTTCACTCTCTTAGCATCATTGAAGAGCCCTGCATTACTCAACAGCTCATCAATAACCTACGGTGTCTTCATATTGTGAACACCACAATAAAAAGCAAAAAAAACCTTTGGAGAAATTGTTCCAGCAGCTTTTTCCTTGGCGCCTTCCAAGGTTTGCTCATGACAAGCTGTTTCACTGGCACTCTACATTGGAGATTTCATCATACTGCATCAGAGGTAGAAGGGAAAAACAAATACCTGAAACTCTTTGACTCTTTTTCTATATTTCCTTTTTGCCTTTTTGGTCTGGAGATAGAATATAATAGTCCCAACCAAACCTCTGGAAGGAGCTTCCTGAGACGCGTGTGATTGGGTTCCCTCAACCAAAAGCTTGTACCTATATAGAGATCAGACTTGTAGTGATTGAGCAAAAAAAGACAGACTCTCTTTGTAGTTCAGTAAAGTGTTTCCAACGAATTGATGCGGTGGCATCGTAACTGCAGGCGTTGAATACTGGTTCAATCTCATTGATGACCTTGATAGCCTCTGACAAGACCTTTACTCTAGCCTTGTAAGCATGTTGTTGCAGCAAGGATGTCATATGGGAGCAAGAAACAAAACATTGTTAAGTGACCTTTTATGCACCAGACCAGTTTAAAACAACATGGCTAAAAAGGAAGAACGGGTGCCTCATCAGTGTGTGAATGGGGTACACGCTTCATGCCTCATGTCATAGATAACCCTTGAATTCATCTCCTTATCTGATCTACTTGTAGTCTAATGCTCTGAGATCTGTTGAAAGAGTCCAAGATGCCATATCAACACTAACAGAGTTTTAACAGGGTTTTGGGTGAGATTGAGCATGGAGGGAACAAAGGAAAGCAAGAAAGAAAGGTGTTGAAGGACGACTTGCACATGGTCAAAGATATGTTTTCCTTTATTTCTTTTATTTCTACTTGCACCTCTTTCGGATGTCAATCTAGAGCGTGCCACCTGGGTGCGGTGCGCAATTGGTATTTGTTAATCTTTACTTAAATCTTATTTTATTTTCTCCTAGATATTTCGGATATACAGAAGCCACCCTCAGTCAAACACATTATACCGAGTGACTGAGGGTGAGCTAATCTACCTACCTCTACGTATGGATTGACTTACCAATACCCTGTAGACTTACTCTGTATTTCTACAGGTAATATATCTCAGTCAAACACATTATACCGAGTGACTGAGGACTTACTCTGTATTTCTACAGGTTATTGGCCCCGTTAGCACTCCCACAACACCGTTGAGCCATAGCTCTGGACAAAAGTAGACTCACCACAAAACAAATACATTTACATCCAACAAACACATCCACGACGAAATGACATCCACAAACTCGTCTAATCCACCAACCTTCCCGGAAGAAGCACACTTTGACGGAACAAACCTACAACATTCAAAAATCAAGTTCTTATTGCAGCAAGAGCATGAGGAGCCTGAGGCTACCTGGAGAGAACCATCCAAAAACTAAACGCCGTTGAGCCGAGCAAGTCCAACACAAAAGTAGAGGCAAAAGCTACCAAATGGTCCTTGAAGCACCCCTCCTTAGAGGAGTGGGAGGAGAGGGATGCGTGGGCTTTAGGTCTGATTATCTACGACACCAAAAATCCGGTCGGACTGGGGATCAGCATGGATGACACAGCAGCAAAGGCATGGACGACCTTGACCGAAAACTATGGAGTATTCTCCGAGATAGCCGCAATGAATGCTGAGAAGCGACTACGCACCACAGAGTTCACTGATGGAATGGATTTTCTGAAGCACATTGAAGACCTGTGAGAAAAGTGGAAATTAGCAACTGAAAAAGGAGCAAAAATAGACGATGCAACTTTTAGAACCATCCTCATGGCATTACTACCAGAATCATAGAACGTGGCAGTTGTGGGAATGTATGCAATGACTACAACAAAGGATGTCATTGCAGCCCTTACAGTCCACTGGGATAGGCTCGTATCTCAGAAGCAAAAGGCTGGTGTCTCAGCGACAGCTCTACAAATGCAGATGAATCAGTCAAAGCCAAGGTTAGTCTGTGTCAACCCAAACTGCCGGAGGATGGGTCATGTAATCGAAAACTGCTACTGGAAAGGGGGAGGTAAAGAGGGGCAATTCCCCCCTAATTTTAGAAACAAGGGGAAATTGTCACAAACACCCTCAAATGAGACCCCAAACCAGACAACACCCCTAGCAGCAAACATGGCAGCATTGACTACGCCACCAACCACAGAAAACACACATGTCACGTACACGCTGTCAGCTACCATGTCACCAGAACCTATCACCTATGCAACAAAAGCCACAAACGTCCCCACCTACGCAGACTCCAGAGCCACAGACCATTTTTTTGTTGACAGGAATGTTTTTGTCGACTACAAGGAACTCCCAAAACCAATTGAAGGTCATGCGGCTCCAAAAGAGACATTGTTCAGAGTAGTGGGACAAGGGACGGTGAAGAAAGTCTGCCATACACCCTTAGGGTCATCAGAGCTCATCTTCAAAAATGCCCTTCATGCACCCAATCTATCCTCAAACCTAATCTTGATAAACCGTTTTGACAAAGCCAGCTTCCAAATTACATTTAGTGGTGGACAGGTCTGTTTCCATGTCCCCAATAGTAGAGAGGTCCTACGAGGCACGGGCACTGGCGGAATGTATCTACTCAGCTCACCAGGGGTTTTGGATGCCCCTACAGTGATGACTGCAAGATCATTGATGAAGCCCACCACTCTGAATGTTTGGCACCAACAATTTGGACACGTGAGTGTGAAAACCATCAGGGAAGTCCTATCAAAAAACCTAGTTGACAGATTAGATATCAAAGGAGATCTCACCATGGCTGGGCTCTGCGAAGATTGTGTATATGGGAAACATGCGGCCAGACCATATGATGCTACTGTAGAGCCCGAGGGACATCCAAATGATCGTGCGCACATTGACTTGTGGGGTCCATCCAGCACTCAATCATTAGGTGGGGCAGTGTATATGATAGTCGTGGTAGATGGAGGCACGTCACACATATCAGTATATTTCTTGACAAAGAAGGATGCCAATACCACTCTCATGGCTCTCACATCCTACCATGCAGAATCCGAGCATCAGACGGGGAGGAAGCTACATGAGATCAGAGTTGATGCAGGACGAGAATGGGTAAATGAATCCTGGACCACGTACTCGGCAACCACGGAATAATCCTCCAAGTCACAACGCCATATGCACATGCCCAAAATGGACTAGTTGAGAGGGCAAATCGGACCATACTGGAAGGCATCCGTTGCATGTTAGCTGAGAGTGGACTTCCCAAGGAGCTATGGGCTGAGGCAGCGGTGGCACAGGTATACACAAGAAACTTACTTCCCTCGTCACCTCACTCTGGCATCATCCTGAAGGAGGCATGGACTGGTAAAAGACAGAGTGTCGACCACCTCAGACCCTGGGGGTGTCTGGCATGGGCTAAGGTACCAGAGGAGCTAATCAAATCAAAGCTGGATCCACACTCAGTAAAAACTCGCCTGGTGGGATATGGGAATAGTGGCTACCAGCTGTTCGATCAAGGAACCAGATCAATCATGACCTCTTGGGACGTGATCTTCAAGGAGGGGACTGGACACCGCGCATTAACTTGCATCAAGCCTTATAACAACGAACAATCTGTCATGGATCCACCCAACTCCACAAACACTACACAAGGCATAATTCCTGCATGACAGCCAATTGCCCCACAAATCCGACCTGAGCACACACCTTTACATCCACGGACAGCCAACCCTGATGACACCCCTGATAGCAGCCAATCACAGATACCCAATACACCCGCACAGCCCACGCAGGTACCTATAATACCTGTACAATGCTCTGCAAGAATAACAAAACCCACTCCAGCACTAGTGGTGGCATGGGAAACAGTTCAACAGAAGAACTTGGCACATGAGGGAGGAGAGGCCTGGGCTGATGATGGTGAGGCACCAACGGCACTGATGGCGGAAAGCCCATATGCGTACCTATCAAACTTTACAAATGTGGAAGAGGGAAGTGACACCAGAGTCCCAAAGACATATGCAGAGGCAATGAAATGACCAGACTTGTGGAAACCGGCTATGGAGGAGGAGCTGAAGGTAATGGAGGACTGAGGAGTGTTTGAGTTAGTGGATGAATCACAGGTTCCAGCAGACAAAAACATTGTAGGGTGCCGCTGGGTCTACACGAACAAATTCAATGCTGAGGGAGATGTGGTCCGGAGGAAGGCTTGACTGGTTGCAAAAGGGTACTCACAGATTGCTGGAGAAGATTTTGATGAGACATATGCAGCAGTTGTGCGCCTTGAGTCACTTTGGATGTCTGTGGCTGTTGCAGCACAGGAAGGTCTGGAGATATAGCAGGTGGATTTTGTCTCTGCCTACCTCAACAGTATCCCCGAGCATGAAGTATATATGAAGCTCCTACCTGGTTTTCTGGGAGGGGAGGGGAAGCTAGCTCAACTCCGGAAAACCATTTATGGACTTATGCAAGGGGAGTTTGACTGTACTGGATGCTGGACGGAGCATACAGGGACCTGGGATATAGGAGATCGTGAGCAGATCCATGCGTATGGGCAAGACGAGTGGGATCTGAAGTCACAATAACAAACACATTCAATGACAATACCTTTGGCCTATCCTCGACGAAAAACGGCACAGTGCAGGCAAAGAAGGAACTCGCACAAGTCTATGAAGTGAAAGACCTAGGCAAACCGTCCTTCATACTGAGAATGGCTATCTCTTGCAATCCCAAAACCAGATCTATCACGCTATCTCAGAAAGCTTACTTACTCTGTGTCCTCAACCGTTTCAACATGGAAAACTGCAACCCCTGTCACACTCCATTACCATCAGGTATTGCCCTCACAAATGACATGTTATCCAAAAACAAGGAGGAGAGGATGTTCATGACAGATAAACCATACCGGCAACTCTTAGGAGCCTTAATGTGGGCTCAGGCAGCCACAAGGCCCGACTTATCCTTCGCAGTAACCTTACTGGCATGCTTTCAGTCTGATCCTGGCCCTTCACACTGGAAAGCCTTACTACATGTCCTCGCATACATTAAAGGCACCCTAAACTACTGAATTGTATACTACCACAACCCAGAGGGATCCATAAAGCCAGAAGGATACATCGATGCGGACTATGGAGGTGATCTTGACACCCAGAGATTGACGTCAGAATATATTTTTATGATGGCAGAAGGACCCATGTCCTGGAGTTCAAAACGGCAACAGACAGTGGCGCTATCAACGACAGAAGCCAAGTACATAGCTATGATGTGGGGGGCACAACAGGCCCTCTGGATGCACAATTTCCTTTTGGAGATCGACTTCGAGCAACCACTTCCAGCGAGCCTCCACGTAGACAACAGTTCATTGATGACAGAGCATGCTGTATTTGCGCAGTGGTAATAACAATAACAATATATTCACGCCTGAAATTCAAACACAAAGGATGATTATTTTAATGAGCCATATCGATAGTAAGTATATGTACCTGAAGTTCAAACATGAAGGATGTTTGAACTTCAGGGATAGGGGCTCTATTTAACCCTTTTCATCTGAAACATCCGTCATAGGTCTTAGAATTATGACGAGACAATGACCCAACCACATTATCAATCTTCATTCCATTACACATTACATGACAAGCTTGATGATGCACTGAGTCATACGTTGTCGAATCCTTCAACACTCCCACTCGACGAGACTCTAGAGTGTCGAATACCAAGTTTTTCCCGATAGATTTCGAATGTGGTTTTTGGGAGGGCTTTTGTGAAGATGTCGGCTAACATATCTTTTGTGGATACATATTTCAATTCGATCGTTCCGTGCCCAATATGATCTTGTATAAAGTGATAGCAAATATCGATATATTTGGCGCGTGAATGTCCGACAGGATTATTTGACAAGGCAATACTGCCTGTACTGTCAATATACACGGTGGTAGCCTTTGATTGTGAAAAATTGAGTTCAGCAAGCAAGTTCCTGAGCCAAATCACTTTGCGAGTAGCGTTGGAGGAAGCAATATACTCTGCTTCTACTGATGAAGTGGCGACAACGCTTTGCTTCTTAGAAGACCAGGAAATGATGCTTCCATGCAAATCAAAACACCATCCACTTATGGATTTTCTATCACAGCTATCTGGTGCCCAGCTGGCATCGCTCCAACCTACAAGCTTGACGTCTTGATTCTCTAAGTTCCTGAGCTCGAGAGTCAGATTTCTCAAGGCTTTTAAGTATCTCAAGATTCTCTTGCATGCTTTAAGATGTGGGATGCCAGGATTGCTAGCAAATTGCGCAACTGGGCCGACAGAAAATTGAATGTCGGGTCTCGTTTGAGTAACATATAACAAGGATCCGACGAGCGATAAATAACTGATATTTTTTGCATACTCCTTGTACTCCAATATTTCCTTTTCAGAATTAGGGGATTGGAGTGTGGATAAGTTATGATTCGTAGTCATGGGAGTGAATACTGGGCACATGAGGTCATTCTGAATCGTTCCAGAACGGAATCAATATAGGAAGCTTGGTTCATGCAAATGGTGCAATTAATGTGATCACGGGTAATCTGTATGCCCAGGATGTAATGTAATTCGCCAAGATCAGTTATATCGAAGTTGTTTGACAATTCTTCTTTAAAAGATATGATCTTGTGGATTCCTCTGCCCGCGATAGCCATGTCATCGACATAGATTAGAACCAAGAGAACTATTCTGCCCCCAGATCAGAAGACATATAAGCAATCATCGGAACAAGTTTGTTTAAAACCAAGGT
This sequence comes from Termitomyces sp. MG148, assembly GCA_003313785.1. NCBI lineage: Eukaryota > Fungi > Basidiomycota > Agaricomycetes > Agaricales > Lyophyllaceae > Termitomyces > Termitomyces sp. MG148. The sequence goes on along the minus strand of QLOM01002810.1, from coordinate 4,609 downwards.
CAATGAGAACATGGTGAAGTCGTTCTTTCCATTTACGACCAGCCTGTTTGAGTCCATAAATAGCTTTTAACAACCTCCAATACTTCCGTTTTCCTATTCCCTCTGGTGATCACATGTAGATCTCCTCATCAAGATTTCCCTCGAGATAAGCTCCAATCACATCAATTTGATGGATCTCAAGATTGAGGGAAGCAGCGAGCGTGAGGAAAATTCAAAGAGTCATGAATTTGGCTACTGAAGAAAATGTTTCATCAAAATCAATGCCAGGAATTTGGGAGAAACCCTGAGCTACAATTCGAGCTTTGTACTTAGCGTAATTCCCATTTTCATCCAGCTTTTCTTTCAGGACAATTTTGCTGCCTACAGCCTTTTTTCCAATAGGTAATTCATCGACTTCTTCAAAAGCCTTCTTCTTGACTAATTGATTATATTCGGCTTCAATCGCTTGCTTCCATTCATTGGCTTGAGAAGTTTTCATAGCATCAGCATACAATGGGCCAATAGTGGCTATAAAGGCTACGTGTTGTGATCCATCAGAAGTTTCTTGCCTATATCTTTTGGGAACTCTTTGTTCACATGTAGACGGCTCTCGTCTGGGCAATTCTTCCCAACGCTTTGATTTTTGAGGAGCAGGTGGAATTTTGAGAGGAGTGGAAGGTTCAACAGGTGTGGTGGGACGAGATGGATATTGAAGTTCATTAGGTGATGTCGATCTATGTTCAGGCTCAGGCAAACTTGCTGATTCGAGAAGATCAGCTACTTCGACTTCAGATGCTGAGCCAGGGATGGTCACTTGATGTGGAGAATCCAAACTTGGATACAATGCAGTGTCAAATGCATCATTAAGGTTCTCAATAGGAGATTGAGCAGAATCTGTTTCAATAGTGGCAAGCTCGCTAGGTGTGTTATCTTCTTGGAATTGAACATCGCGAGAGGTAATAAGCTTCCCATTCTCCAAGTCTTCAAGTTGATAACCTTTGGTCTCGTCCACCCACCATCCTAGCATGCGTACACAAACCACTCTTGATTCAAGCTTTCCACGTCGTACCTCTTTGGGTACATGTGCCCAACTCATTGACCCAAAGATTCGGAGATGTGACAAATCTGGCTTCTGTCCCCCACCATTCCATTCGACAATTGGGATTTTTCCTTGGAGACCAGATGTTGGAGTCAAGGTTCTGATGTATACGGCATACATAAATGCCTCACCCCAATAACGTAAGTCCATTTTAGCACCATGTAACATAGATCTGACCATTTCCATGACTACAGCGATAGCACGTTCGGCTATACCATTTTGCTGAGGGTGATACGGATTTGTAGTTTTATGCTTTATCCCGTTTCAAAGGCAGAATTTTTCCATGGCAGAGTTTACAAACTCTGTACCATTATCAGTGCGTATTTTCTTGACTAACCTTCCTCCTTGTTTTTCAAATCTAGCCACAACGTTGTGGATGATTTTGACAACTTCATCTTTGGATTTGAGAAGACATCCGACTGGAAAATGGCAGCTTGCCTCAACAAACATCAGAGTGTAGGAATATCCATCCCAAGTAGGTGTACCCATAGGTCCAGTTAAGTCCATGACTAATAATTTGTTCTTTTCATATTTTGTATCACTGGACTCAGGCAGTGGTGGTCGAGTGGCCTTGCCTTGAGCACATCCGCTACACAGATGATCAAATTCACGAGGTAGTTTGATGTTTATCCCCGTTACAAGTTGCTTATCGACCATACTTTTGATAGTTTGAGGATTGATATGGCCTAGCCTTCGATGCCACAGTCTCATGGTCGATTCGCAAGCAATGAAGGAAAGATGGCCGTTTACATCGCCCAACACCATGGTTTCAATACGATATAACGTTCCCTTGGTACCAATCAGGTTGGCTTGAAGAAATTCGTGTCCATTCCATGATAAAGATATACCAAAAGGTAAACCATTTATTGTTGCTCCGGCTCGTTGTAACACACCGAGACTGATAAGGTTTGCCCCTAATGTAGGAATGTGAAGGACTTCATGAAGAATAACGTCATTTGCTCCATGTCGAAGGTTCGTTCTAAAACCGATGGTTCCTATTCCAGATACAGACAACCTATTGAGTCCGCCGACAGACACATGTTGAGACTGGACTTTGGTATAGTCCATAAAGTAATGAGGATCGGCAACCATATGGCAAGAAGCTGCACTGTCAAGCAACAGGCCAGAAGGCATACCTTCATAAGTAGCCATTAGAACTTTGCCTATTTCACAACTTTGATCTTTGGAGTCATTTACTGCCAGGTTAGCGTTTCCAGCACTTTTGGATTTCCTTGGCTTTGGACACTTCGGACTCCAATGTCCTTTCTCACCGCAGTTGTGGCAAATGTCGTCAGGCTTGGGCTCCTTTTTAGCCTTATGCTTATTTTTTTTTGACTTGGATTCAGTCTTGCTCCCACTCGGAGTATTACCATTTTTGGTAATGAATGTCACTGTTTTCGATGATGAATTCTCTTCGTGAATGATTCGTTCGTACACGAGCATTAATTCTAAGGAGACATTATCAAGTTTGAGAGAGTTTCCTCGCAACAAGAGATTCTGCTTGACTACTTCCCAGGCAGGGGAATGAGGTAGGGATAGTAGTATCGCATTGATGATCGTATGATCATTCACACTATGATCAGCTTTGAGAAAGCGACGACGGATGTTGTAATAGAATCCGATATGGTCGGATATGGAGGTACGTCCGTCCCATTTCTTCGCGTATAATTGCTGATAATAATAGTGTATATTCAATCCACTTTGTTGATCAACAAATTTTGTGTGGAGGTGATCCCATATCAGTCTCAAACTATTGATGTCGATAATTGATTTGCGCTGTGTATATTCGACGGCATTTCGAATTAATCCCATAGCAGCGTTGTCCTTGTTTAGCCAACGTTCATATTTTTTGCAAGACTGATCCCATATCAGATACTCCTTGGATTGCAGTACGTCGTGTAATGCTTGACCATCCTTTCGGACCTTAACCGAGGCTTCCCCTTCTTTGGGACAGACAGAGGTCATAAGATTCAGAAACTCAGCGAGAGGCTTGGGAGGACATAGCTCTCGACCGGAAACGACGCCCCAGAGAGACTTGGCTTGTAACATGGACTTCATATTATCCGACCAGACATGATAGTTTGTACCATTGAGTTTCTCGAACTGTAAAGTATCGGAAACTGATTCGCTGACAGCGGGGCCCATAACCTGACAGAGCATGCTGTATTCGCACAGTGGTAATAACAATAACAATATATTCACGCCTGAAGTTCAAACACGAAGGATGATTATTTTAATGAGCCATATCGATAGTAAGTATACATACCTGAAGTTCAAACACGAAGGATGTTTGAACTTCAGGGATAGGGGCTCTATTTAACCCTTTTCATCTGAAACATCCGTCATAGGTCTTAGAATTATGACGAGACAATGACCCAACCACATTATCAATCTTCATTCCATTACACGTTACATGACGAGCTTGATGACGCACTGAGTCATACGTCGTCGAATCCTTCAACAATCGATCGCCTTAGCACAATCCACTAAAGGGCATGCCCGAGCCAAGCATATCGATATTCGACACCATCATATCCGCGAACGAGTATCTGAAGGCGATATCGAAGTGACTCACATACCGTCCGCCGAGAACCTTGCCGACATTTGCACTAAACCTCTCCCGCGCGCCACGCACGACTACCTAGTAGGACTGATGGGTCTTAATAACTCCGACAATCGTACAAGTCAGGGGGAGTGTTGAAGGACGACTTGCACATGGTCGAAGATATGTTTTCCTTTATTTCTTTTATTTCTACTTGCACCTCTTTCGGATGTCGATCTAGAGCGCGCCACCTGGGTGCGGCGCGCGATCGGTATTTGTTAATCTTTACTTAAACCTTATTTTATTTTCTCCTAGATATTTCGGATGTACAGAAGCCACCCTCAGTCAAACACATTATACCGAGTGACTGAGGGTGAGCTAATCTACCTACCTCTACGTACGGATTGACTTACCAATACCCTGTAGACTTACTCTGTATTTCTACAGGTATTATACCGAGTGACTGAGGACTTACTCTGTATTTCTACAAAAGGGGATCTTTTTCTTACATGCTCGTAATCTCGGTACACAAAAGGAGACCTCTCCTAGCTTCCTAATGAGAGCTCATCTGACACGGCAATCTCCAAGGTAATAACACAGGTGAGAGAGGCTCGCGTAAGTACGGCTGAAACGGCTACTCCGATTCCGGAGGGAAATTTATCTTTTCTAATCAATTTATTTGATAATCAAATATTATATATTACGTACAATTTTAAGTCCTTTATCTTCTGTATGTCCACGACTGGACTGGAGCTACTCGAAGATATACACAAAGGGAAACGTGTAGACAGTGAGGAAATATGGATTTATTATCAGCCCTTTCTTCTCTCTCGAGGCTATAAACTGCGTTCTCGGTACGCTCCAGATTGGCGACCCTCGTGGACTGGTTCCAGCACTCTGGGAGAACTAGGTCTTCATGAGGATTCAATTATCCCTTGTGTAAGTTCCTTCTTTATCATAGGCGTGGTCTATGGACTCAATAAGGAGCT
>QLOM01002806.1:0-15105 GCA_003313785.1 Termitomyces sp. MG148 | reverse complement strand
TTGTTGTAGCCCCACCGGACGTCCAACTTTGTGAAGTAACGTGCACCCCGGAGGTTGTTGATCAGTTCTGAGATGAGAGGGAGTGGGTAGCGGTTCTTGACAGTCATTGCGTTGAGTACCCGATAGTCTTGAACCAACCGGAGGGAGCCATCCTTCTTCTTGATGAAAAACACCAGAGAGGCCATTGGAGACTTTGAGGGGCGGATTCGTCCCAACTCCAGATTCTCCCGGAGGAATGCGTCAAGCTCATCCTGCTCCTTGGGTGCAAGCGGGTAAACCTTGCAGTTAGCCGGCTTTGAGTCCGGCAGGAGCTCAATGGCGTGGTCCCACTGCTTGCGCTCCGGGAGGGAGTCGAACGAGGCCTTAGAGAAAACATCCTCAAAGTTGTGCAAATGGTCAGGGACCGCATCTCGGAACGTCCGGGGCTGGGCGTTGGCTGCAAAGGCCTGGGCCAGTCGTTGGGAAGTGGTTTGGCTGGCCCGGATCTCCTCCGCCACTGGCGGGGGTCGTAGCATGGTGGCGTAGATGCGGTCTCCTACCTCAATGGCTTCGTCCGGAAGCTCCGGGTCTTGCGTGGGTAGGAACTCTCCTTCACGTCCCTCCTCCTGACTAGGGTTTCCCCCGCTGTGCCTGTTGTCCTCGTAGAGGGCCTCCCTACGAGGAAACGCCAGAGGCGAGGGATCTAGCAGGTCGAGATTAGCAAAGGGGAAGTAACCCATGCGGCACACCCTGATAGCTGCGCGTTTCCGCAGAGCGGTGCGCCGCTCCTTCTTCACTTCTTCCGCGCAGGTCGCGCAGCGCCGGGGGCACCGGCTCATGCTCACCTCCCCAGTAGCCCAGTCAATTTCCGGGTTGTGCTCCCGGAGCCATGGGAATCCCAGGATCATGTCCTGTTTACCGATGCTCGTGACGGCGAAGATAGTGCGCTCCGCATGGGACCGGTAGCGAAGAACGAGGTCCACCACAGACTTGATGGACCCCGCTTCGTTGCGAGTACCGTCGACGTTGTATACCGGGATCGGGGCAAGCAGGGGTCGAGTGGTGAGCTGATGCCGTTCTACGTAGCTGGTGTCCACGAAGAGCCCGGTGGCTCCGGAGTCTAGGAGGGCCGACACGCTCCGGGTCTGCTGCGTGTCGGTGGTCTCGATTTCCATGTTCATCCGGAGCGAGTTGGATGACGGAGTGGAGGCAATTACGTAGCGGCAGGGGAGGCGGTGCTCCCAGGCGGGGAGGCGCATTTGGGGAGGCATCGGAGAGGGCTGAGGGGGTTTGTTGGGTACGACAGGAGTAGTGCTTACGGTTGGAGAGCTATCGGCAGAGACTGTATTGATTTCTTCTACCGACAAACATGCGAACCTGTTAGCACTAAGCGGCGGGGGCGTACTGGTCACCCGCCGCGCCCCTGAAAACCCTCACTCTGCTCCTCCTGGCCTTCCGGAACGTGGGCGTCTTTCGCTGTCTCCTCCGGGATGGGAGTATCTGGAGAGGGCACTTCGGCAATGTCCCGGGCCGCCAGGAGCTGCAGGAGTAGCTCCTCTTGCTCCTCCGGGGAGAGGTAGCGCACTTCCAGACCCCTGGGGCAGTGACGCGCAAAATGGCCCTGCGCGCCACAGCGTCAGCATGAGAGGGAGAGCGGGGCGCGCTGTCGGGAGGCATCCACATCCATTGGCGCGCCGGGAGGTAGCGCCGGAATTGTCGGGGGTGCGACCGTTGCCATGGGCGGTGCCGGGATTGGGAACCTGCGGGGGAGCATTGCGGGGGGTCGCGTCGGAGGCGCAGGATGCGCAGGCTTGCGGAGGTCGCGCTTGAGCTCCATGAGCTGCCATTGCTCCCGGGCCACCCGGTACCATGCCAGGACCTGGTCGTCAGCTGGTCAGCCCTCCGCAAGGTTGTCGATGCGCTCCATCAGGGTCGGATGGAGCCCTTCCCAAAAGGTAAGGCAGAGTTGCAGGCCATCGGGGTACTCGGCCTGCTCGACCAATGCACGGAACAAGTCGATGTACTTGTCCAGTGAGCGTTTCCCTTGGCCGTACTGCTCCCTATCCCTCAGGATCAGCGCGGTGCTTTTGGCGGGGTTCCGGGGAAAGAACTTGTCCCGGAACTCTTGTTCAAACTTGGCCCAGTCCGTAAAGCTCGCAACGCCTCCAGGGCGTCGGAAAACCCTCAGTGCGTAGGTGGCTGCTCGTCCCAACTTCATGTAGGACAAGACCCACGCAATTTTCAGCTCCTCAGATATGAAATCGTCGCCACAGAGCTGGAGATAGGTGGTGCATGACTGGAGGAAGCGTTCCCCGGACGCGCGGTCGCCGTTGTAGACGTCCGGGGTTGCCGGGCGTAGGATGTTGGAGCGCTCCCATGCCGGGATGAGGGATTGCACAGTACGTGGGCGTTGCACTGGCGGAGTAGGCAGCGGGGGGTTAGGTGCCGCCGGGGCAAGGCGTTCAAGGAGGGTACGGAGAGAGTCGGAGATGGTGTCGGTGGTTTGTTGGAGGTGGGTGAGTTCGGCGGAGTGCTGGGTAAGGGAGGCTTGAGTGAGTTGCACCTGCGTTTCTAGGTGGAGCAGGCGGGTCCAGGCTTCCTCGCCGGAGGCGGCAGCGTCCGGGAGCGCTTCTGGAGCGGCGGGCTGAGACATAGACAAGGCAGTGCTTAAAACTGGTGGGGGAGCGACGAATAGGAGCCAAGAGGTGTTTGGCGGCTATAGGGGGCTACCAGACCGGAATTTTTAGACTTGTTCTGCTGTAAGGGCGACCTCCGGAGGTTGCGGCTAAGTCACACAACTGGCAGAGGGAAATCCGAAGTGTATTAGAGACAGTACATATTACAGGGAAGTAACTAATCACCTGGCAGAGGGAAATCCGAAGAGAACAAGTCTAAGGATTCCTCTGCCACGGCGGGGCGCATCAGTGCGGGGGCGGGGGCGTGAGAACGACTGTACAACATCTCGGAGAAGTCCGACGACTGCAAGGGAGCGTCCCGGAGACCTCCGGGATGGCCCGAAAAGGAGATGGCCGGAAAAGGAAGTCCGGAGGGTCCCGGAGATCTCCGGGATGGCCGGAAAAGGAAGTCCCCTGACAATGACGGGGATTGTAGCAGAGGGCAGCGGTGTAGTAGTCAAGAGCAATGCCTTGTAAGTACAAGGAGGCAAACACCACTCAGGCCTAGTCGCTGGCATACATGTGTGCTTTACCTTGAAAGGTGTTGAGGCACTGCACAAGGAAAGTATGCTACTTCTAAAAGTTACAACCGCTAAACATCTCTGGCTTTTGGATATCCAGCCATCCTTTTTGAGCAAGAGCATTGCGTACTTCAGTACCCTGATCGTTATCGTTCCGTGCAAGGCCACTGGCATTGTAGTAGTAATAGTAGTGGTTGCTGGAGGTGCTCTGCAACAAGAACGCACTGATTGCTGGTCTCTAACTCCTGGGAGTCCCTTGCTTGGCAGGCCTCCTTTAGGAAAACTTCTCTGGAAACCTCCAGAAAGTCCTCCACTTATGAGAGGAGGTTCTGGCATCCAAGCAGGAGGAGAGTGGAGGAGGACCAAGGGAGGGCTGAGGTCCTCCGCCTAGCAGAGCTCCTCCTGGACCAAAAAGGGGGTCTGAGGGTCCAAGAGAGCGAGAGGCTACTAGGCGATCTACTAAAGAGTCCTTGTCCATGTCCTAGTCCTTTGGATAAAGAGTTAGCAGGGAAAAGATGGGAGGGGTGAAAGGGTTGAGGAGGAACAGACTGGAGAATGGAAGAGGGGAGGTGAGGGTTATGAGGAGAAAGAGGGTGAGGGAACTGAGGGAAATTGGAAGGGGGAGGATGTGGAGCATGAGGTGGGGAAGGGAGCAGAGAAAAAGGAGGACCCAGAGGAGGGACTTGCCTGTTAGCAAGGAAATACAGAGAGCCTAGCAGAGAGAGGGGGATTTTTGTCTTGGTCAAGGTATGAAAGAGGTTTGTGCTCAAACATGGGGTGTCTCGTTGCCAATGGGGGTTGGTTTTCCAGAGAAATAGTCTGGGAACCAGTGTTGGCATCCTGAAGTTTGATATAGCAGAGGGTATTAGTAGAGCTGGCTCTGTCATTGTTTCTCCAGGGTCTCTGAGCTGCCCTTACTGAGGTGGTGAGGCCCATTGACTGTTCTTAGGTCTAGAAAGCACTGGCACTGGGCACTGAGTTAGTCTGGGGCTATGCAAAGAAGCCTATCATGCAAGCAGCGGGTTGTTTGAAGAGTCTTCCCCTAGGATCGAGGTGGCAGAGCAGAGCAAATGCAGTGTCAAGGTTCTGGTGGTGCTGCTGCTTTGCTCTTGGAGGAGGGTCTCTGCTCTGAGAGGCTCCTGTGGTTGGGGGGTTGTGTTGGACATGAAACAAGTATGCCGCATTCTTGGGGTCTTCAAATCTTCCTAGCAAAGCAAATACATGGATCTTTTTAACAAGTAAGGCTAGCTCCTTTTGCAGAGTGGGGTCATTATGCAGTCAATCACGTTCCTGTGCTAGTAGGGTCCCTTGGGCATAACACTCTTGGAGTTCTAACAGATGGTCTGCAAAATCTTCTGCATTACTCCTATCTGTGATAGCTTGAGGCCCCTGAACAGGGTCTGAGTCCTTTGGATGAGCTTTGCACCCAAGATGCGGAATGACCTCAGAACTTCATTTCTCTGTTGCGTGTAGTCCGCTACTTGTTTTTGTTGTCATAGCAATGGCTTTCTGGCCCTCCCAGGCACGTTGCCTTGCCTGAGGGGAGAGAGAAGAGTTGATACAGCTGGAGCCGCAACTTCTCCCCATCAGAGAGGGCAAGAGTGTGCGGAGGCACACAAAAGGTGGTTAGTATAAGAAGATGCCACCAAGTGGGGCGAGTGTTGAGCAAGTACAGTAACAAGCAACTGGCAGGCAAGAATGCAGGCCACTGACAAGGGGTGCAGGAGGGCAAGAGCAGAAGGCAAGGTCGTCACTGAGGAGCTCACAGTAATGCTAATGTGTAGACCCAGAAGCAATGCTATTGCTAGGACTGGGAATGTTCCATCCACCAGTCCTACTTATATATTACATTGGATACACTATGACTACGGTGTATTGACTAATAGGGCCGGTATATACTAAGTACTAATGAGTAAGCAACAGTCAGCATGAGTAAGCCAGCCAATGGCATAAAGGCCTGCCGGCAAGTAGAGTAGGTCCGAAGACCAGCTGACCTGCCAGGTGTCAATGCCAAGACAGGGATAGAGCAGGATAGGGCCGGAGCGGTCCAGATGGTGGCTAGATGTGGATGCCAACGTCAACACAGACTAAGCAAGGCTAGGGTGGACGGTCCAAGAACTTGTCTTCTGACAGTTAGCCTCTAGAGCATATCCCATGCCAACCCTTGCCATGAACAGACCTGCGCTTGAGGAGACCGGGGGGTTCCAGTGTGCTTGTGAAGTGCCTGAGCGTTCTCCTGAGTGGAGCCACAAATTTGGACCTTAGCATGGTAGGGGGTCCAAGCATGCCAATTGAGAGTCGGGCCCTAGCTAACTAAGGGCTCAAACTGGTATCCATAGTTGTCTGCCTGTCAGTACCAATTTGCATATGGCACAGGGGCAGGATAGTACTGTTGGAGGTGTGGAGGAGTAGTGGAAAAAGTATCAGGAGGGTAGTACACAGCTAGAAGATGCCCATAAGCATCAATAGGATAGGTTGCAAGAAGTATATAATTTTGGGTGTAGGTTGCCATTTGAGCTTCCAATGAGTGAGGGGAGTCTTGGTATTATGTCAGGGACCACTGACTTGGAGGCTTGCTGTAGAGCAATGAACCTACTAGTCAGAGGGCTTGGAGGGCGATAGAGGCTGCAGAGGACTTCAGAGAAGTAGTCTGTCAGAGGACAGGTCCTTGGACCGTCCACCCTAGCCTTGCTTAGTCTGTGTTAACGTTGGCACCCACATCTAGCCACCATCTGGACCGCTCCGACCCTATCCTGCTCTATCTCTGTCTTGGCATTGACACCTGGCAGGTCAGCTGGTCTTCGGACCCACTCTACTTGCCGGCAGGCCTTTATGCCATTGGCTGGCTTACTCATGCTGACTGTTGCTTACTCATTAGTGCTTAGTACATACCAGCCCTATTAGTCAATATATCGTAGTCATAGTGTATCCGATGTAGTATATAAGTAGAACTGGTGGATGGAACATCCCCAGTCCTAGCAATAGCATTGCTTCTGGGTCTACACATTAGCATAACTGTGAGCTCCTCAGTGATGACCTTGCCTTCTGCTCTCGCCCTCCTGCTCCACCCTTTGTTGGTGGCCTACCTTCTTGCCTGCCAGTTGCTTGTCACTGTGCTCACTCAATACTCGCCCCACTTGGTGGTCAACTTGAGTGGTTGATGCGTCTGCCTGGCTTTCCATGATAGAGCATCCCCTTATATAGTCCGAAGTACTCCAAAGTAGTCCAATTGTGGTTGTAGCTCAACTGGAGTGGCAACGGAGGTTGAGCGCAAGTGAGAGAGGTTGGAACTTAGGATTAGATGAGAAATAAAGAGAAGAGCAAGTTTATTGAGGAAGAAAATAGAGAAAAGAGACAGAGAGTAGAAAAAGATAGATAAGAAATGTATGCAATACCAAGACTAAGGACCAACTAAGGGGTCAAAGCTTTATATACTCGGAGAAGGCTAGGGGCATGCAGAGGTGGGCCCTAGGGTTGGTGGAGTACCCATTTTGATGAAGGCATGTAAGGGGATAGGAGCTGGGAAGGAGGTGGCTGGATGGAGAAGGAAGGTTGAAAAATGATGCATCACTGATGTGTGATGCGTTGGTGTGGAAGTCATGTGTGTGTAGAGGAGAAGGTTAAGTCAGCAACACAGGAGTCATGGTGCTGTTTGACAATGCACCTCTGGAGCTCCGGGTCATTTGGCACATAGAAGTTCATCCCAGTCATTCTGTTGCTTGTTGCAGAATAGCCAGAGATACTGCTCCAGCTCCTGGTTGATGTGTTTGGTCTGCCTATTGGACTGCAGGTAGTAGGCGGTAGATGTGTGGAGCTTAACATGCAGGAGGTGGTCCTGTTATCAGGTTCCAATGCTGCTGGCTGCTTCATAGAGTTAGCTCTTCAACCCTGATCTCAGAGCACAGCCTGATCTGTAGCCTATCCTTTCAGCCTTTGCTTATGGTTTTTTGTTGGGTCATCCAATGACTCTTAGGCCATTTGCCCACCACCTGTAGTGGTCATAGGAATAGGGTTGCTCATTGGGTATCTCCTATCTAAAATTTGCATGGTGTGGCTGTGTGCAAAGCTCGAGAAGCTGATTGAGTTCAGTCAGTTATTCCAACTGTTCAGATATTGGCAGCTAGGCAATAGATCCTAGCTGAAAGATTCAAAAAATGTAACAGAAGTTATGGTTTATGTAGCTTAGTGTTCAGACTTCAATGAATCAGACCAATCTCAGTTTATTACCAATGTAGTCTAAACAGAAAATAAGCTGATTAGATCAGCTGTAAACTAGGTATTTATATGTATTCATAAATAATAATAATAATAAGAAGAATGAGGTACTAGAGGTGCCACTCTGCTACAGGCATATGATTTGATGCTGGCTAAGACAGAATATGTATATGTATGAATAGGCACTAAGTTGCCATGTTAATTAAACTAAAGGCACTAATGATTGAATCAATAAAGACATATAAAAATGAAAAAAAAAGTTGCTAAGCAAGAGTGTCTGTCAAGCCAGCAGCTGCTAACTCCACAATTCTGCAACCTAAAGTAGCCTAATGCATGGTGACTGTTGCTAAGGTCTGAAACCATCAAGGGGCTTGTCTCAGTTAAGTTGCTAAGCATTGGATAGATAATAGGCATTGCTAAGCTGTATTTCTTGGACCTGGAGAAGCATCAGCAAGAAAATAAGTGTTGCCAAGGTGCTAAGTGTTGCTAACCATCATCATTTAATAAGTAGTTGGCTATTTTTGATTGGAGAACTGATAGGAGGCTGGACCAGAGTCAGGTGGTTGGCATGTGATTGTTAATTCAGGTGTATCACCTTCCTCTACTGTGGGGTACCAAGGATTTGGACTTGGGATAGCGCAATCCAGATTGCTACAAGTAGCAATCCGCATGTATTTATTGCTGATACGTCATAGCTGAATCATGAAAGACTAGAAATACATGTAGAAATAACAAAATAAAGAAAGAGAAAAAAGGTAAATATGGGAGAGGCAGGCGGGTGCGCAAAAGAAAAACAATGATACAAATACAATCTAATATACAAAGTTGGATGGGTGAGCGCCTCTATCGTGGCCACAATGAGCTAAGTGTACATTAGGTCAATGGACTCTCAAGGCGGCAACAGCCTTTCAATTAAAGAGACGAGTCCAAATAACCTGGGATGAGAGATGAGAGTCACTCATCGTAGGGTGCTCAGCATGTCTTACCGTGCAGATTAGAATAAGAAATTAACAAAATAATAAAAAGACTGATAAATAAAATAAAATGCTCTGCATGGAAAATGTCAGCTGAATCGTGGTGAGAAAGCAACTGTGCGCTCACCTGTGCTCAGGCAACTGGTGTGAGAGTGCGTCAATGACAGCATAGACAAACGTGAGACCTGCGGACCCTACTGTCTCCAGCACAGCTTCTGCCAAACTCTGATGCCATACTAAACACAGCCCAAGGTCATGCATGGGAGAGCACAGGAGGTGATGACATAGTTGCGCAGAGGCCTTTGAAAAAGCTCCTTACCCCTGGAACCTGCTTTTACGTTGAGTGATTGATAAGTCAAGTGATTGCCAAAGTCTTGTAGTTGCCAAGTCCCATGATTGCACGCACTGCATCTTAAAGCCTGTGTTTGATTCCCACTTGTTGCAAAATAATTAGTTGCTAAATATAGTGCCAGTGTGCTGAGCTCAGCCAAAGACTTATTACCAGTTTGCATGTCTGTCAGTAGCTCCTGCTGGTCATGAAGGAGATCTGGGCCAGCCAGACTACCTTCCAGCAACTGGCCCAAGCTTTCATAGCAAATGCCTCTCCAAGGGCTTTCCAAGATATGGTCTCCAACCACCTATACAACTTTGAGAATGTCTTTTCCAAGGCCTGATTTAACTCCTTTTTGGAGTGCAAGCAGTGGGATCATGCCATTGAACTCCTGCCAGATTCAAAGCCTGCCAACTGCAAAGTTTACCTGCTCATGCCCAAGGAGCAGGATGAACTTGACATGTTCCTCTGGGAGAATCTGGAGTTTGAACAAATCTACTCCTCAAAGTTTCTGATGGCCTCTCTGCTATTTTCATCAAGAAGAAGGATGGCTCTCTTCAGTTGGTCCAGGACTATTGTGTGCTCAACACAATGACTGTCAAGAACCACTACCCACTCTTCCTCATCTTGGAGCTGATCAACAACCTCCAGAGTGCACACTACTTCACAAAGTTGGACATCTGCTGAGGCTACAACAATGTGTGCATTCAGGAAGGAGACAAGTAGAAAGCAGCATTCTGAACCAATCGCAGACTGTTTGAACCTCTGATGATGTTCTTTGGACTCACTAATAGCCCCGCCACCTTCCAAACCATGATAAACAACATATTCTAGGACCTAATAGTGGACAGCATGGTCTGCATGTATCTTGACAACATCCTTATCTACACTAAGACATTAGAGAAGCATTGCCAGATCACACAAGTTGTTCTGGACCGTCTCCACTAACATCAGCTCTATAAGGGCAACTTCCAGAGGTTGTGGCTAAGTCACACAACTAGCAGAGGGAAATCTAAAGTTTATTAGAAATGGTATAGTACAACAGGAAATACAACTAATCACCTAGCAGAAGGAAATCCAAAGAGAACAAGTCTAAGGATTCCTCTGCTGCGGCACGGTGCATTAGTATGTGTGGCAGAGGCATGAGAACAACTATGCAATACTTCCTGGAAGGCATGGGAGTGTCCCAGAGAACTCCAGGGTTCTGAAAAAGAAAGTTCCAAAAATGGAAGTCCCTTGACAAGCTCTACCTCAAGCCAGAGAAGTATGAGTTTGAGCAGACCCACATTGAATACCTTGGACTCATCATCTCTCATGGCATGGTAGAGATGGACCTAGTAAAGGTAGCCAGCATCAAAGCCCCAGAGCAAGAAGGAAGTGCAGGCCTTCTTGGAGTTCACTAACTTCTATTGGTGGTTCATCCAAGACTTCTCCTACCATGCTTGCTCCCTCTTTGACCTCACTGAAAAAGATGTCACCTGGGTTTGAGAAAACGCAGAACAGCAGGTCTTTGATACTCTGAAGTCTGCCATCACCTCAAAGCCCATGCTGCTCTCTCTCAACGATGACCAACCCTTCCAAGTCAAGGCAGACAGCTCTAACTTTGCTACTGGCATGGTCATCTCTCAGCAGTTTCTGGAGGATAGTAAGCCCTGTTGCCTTCTACTCCAAAAGCCTCAACACCATGGAACAGAACTACAAAATCCATGACAAGGAGATGCTCATGATCATTTGGTTGTTGGAGGAGTGGTGCCACTTCCTAGAAGGGGCCTAACACAAGTTCAAAGTCTGGATGGACCACAAGAATCTGGAGTACTTCCAAATAGCCAAGAAGCTCAGCCGTCAACAGGCCTGGTGGTCCTCATACCTTGCCAACTTTGACTTTATGCTGCATCACAAGCCCAGTTGAAGCATGAGAAAGCTTGATGCCCTCTCTCAGCATGCCAATCACAGCTCTAGTGCAGGGGACAACGACAACATCACTCTTCTGCACCTGGAGTTATTCACTATTTGCATGCTCAAAGAAGTGGTAGTTCAAGGAAACAAGGTCAACATACTCCAGGACATTTGCTGAGGTAACTAAGAAGGAATGCAAGAGGATTTGATTGCAAAAGCCATGTTGGTGCTGTGCTTGGGACACTTCTCTGGTGCAAAGTCTGTATGCACCAACAAGTGGAGCTTACAAGATGGACTCCTCACCTTCTGAGGACACATATATGTGTTGAATGACCCAGAGCTTTAGAGGTGCATTATCAACCAGCACTACAACTCCTGTATTGCCAGACACCCTAGTTGATGGAAAACGCTGAAGCTAGTCTCCTAGAACTACTGGTGGCCACAGATGTCATGCTACATAGGAGCCTACACCAGCACCTGTGATCTCTGTTAGAACTCAATACTCAATACTAGCAGACTGGTAAGTCAAAAGTTCTCGGTTCAATTATAGTTGACTAAGATAATTACCTAGCAGATTGGTAAGTCAAAAGTCTGCCAGGGAAGTTACATGTAATGGACTTATAGCCATAGAGCCCTGCTCTACAGCCTCTGCAAAAGTAGTAATAATTATTATAGTAATTACTACTTATTATTTAATAACTAAATAAATAAACATTAATTAAATAATCAATAGCGTATACTCTTGTATGGCTGCCTTAGATAAGGCAGCCAATTTTACTGTCATATGCAGTACTAGAATTGACCACCGATCTGGTTCTGCTGTGTGACTGTAAGGCTTAGCAATATTTCCTGACAACATTTCATTACATCAGTATGTATTAAATCAACTTGCTAAAGTCTGTACTCACTCTCAGTTCAATTATAGTTGACTGAGGGTGTTTGTATTGTATGTCTGTATATATAGCTAATCATAACAATGAACGGCCACTCTATACTGTGGCTAGACAGTGTGGCCAGGGTTAGTTATTGGGAAACAAAGATTGGTGATAGAAGACAACATGCCACAATGATCAGGGGTGGAGAGGCATGCGGTATTGCATCGATGGTGTGTTTATCTCAGTTGCCAACAATCTCTGCCTCTGGACAAAGCCCTACCAATGCCCTTCAACCAGTCAACTGCACTCCCTTCCCATGTCTGCTGCACGTTGGAGCATGGCCTCTATTGATTTTATTGTAGAACTTCCAGATGCATACAGATATGATACCATCATGGTCATCATAGACCTTTATGGTAAGCAAGCACACTTCATCCTGATGTATACAACCTGCTCTGCAATGGGCACTGCCAATTTGTACCAAAAGAATGTCTGGAAACTTCATGGCCTCTCTGACACCTACATCTCTAACCAGGGCCCACAGTTTGTAGCAGAATTCACCTAGGAGCTCTACTGTCTTCTTCACATAAAGCTCCACACATTCACTGTCTACTACTCACAGTCCAACAGACAGACCAAGCATGTAAATTAGGAGCTAGAACAGTACCTCTGGCTGTTCTGCAAGAGGCAGGATGACTGGGACAAACTCCTTCCTGAAGCAGAATTCCAGTACAACAATCATGTCCACACATCTACACAAGTCTCTCTGTTCTTCCTCAACACTGGCTGGCACCCTCAGATGGGCTTCAAACCATGCATATGGCAATCAGAGAATGAGTTGGTCAGCAACTTCATTGACTGCTGATGATGCCCAAAAGTTGCTAAGCACTGTCCGAGTAGATGGTAAACCTAGTGCCTCATAAATGAGTAGCGCTGGGCGGTCGCTAATGTTGAAAGAGTCCTGGGCAGGGTCTCAAAAGCCTAGTCTTTTTAGTGTGGTTTGGAAATAAACGAGTTGCTTAGCAATCTAAGCCATAAGCCTGTGAGGTGCTAAAGTGCTAGGGGCCAGCAAGGATCTTAGCAATGTTGACATTTGGCAATAGTGTGCTTGTATGGCACTGTAAGTACAAAAGTTGGCAAGCAAAGTTGGTAAGTTGGCAAGACTATATCACTTAGCGACTCTGAGGGCTTAGAATGCACTGGAATGTAATCTGAACTGTGGAGCATATAATTTGATGATGGCTAAGACAAAATATGTACAGTATTTATAGGCGCTAAGTTGCTGTGTTAATTAAACTAAAAGTTGCTAATTAATCAATCAAGAAAAATAATGACAAGTACGATAGAATGTGAAAGTCGCTAAGCAGCGGCATCTGTCAAGTCAGCAAGCGCTAACTCAACATTCTAGCAGTGAAAGAGGCCAAATGCACAGGGACTGTTGCTAAGGCCTGAAACCATCAAGGAGCCTGTCTCGAGTAAGTTGCTAAGCATCAGATAAGCTATAAGTATTGCTAAAAGTGATCTAACATTGGATCTTTGAGAAGCACTGGGTTTTGATAGGCGTTGCTAAAGGTCCTGAAGTTGGCTATCTCTGATTGGGGATCTGAAAGGGAGCCAGGCTGAAGTCAGATGAGCGTTAGGTGATTGCTACGTCAGGTGGTTGCCAAGGTTCCGTGGTTGCTAAGTCTTGTGATTGCTATGTGACCAGTAGATCATTATATAACTGCCAAGTCAGGTGGTTGCCAAGTCCTGTGATCACACGTGTCATGTCCTGTAGCCTGAGTTTGATCCCTGCTGGCTGCAAAATATAAGTTGCTAAAAATAGTGCCAGTGCGCTTGAGCTCAGCCAGAGGCTTATCACCGCATGCAAAAGGCACAGGAGGAAGCAAAGGCCATGTTGACCAAGGCAAAGGATGACATGGCCTGGTACTATGATTGAGGATGAATTCCAGCATCCTGGTACAAGCCTGGAGATTGAGACAGCTCTGACATAGTCCACTTGACTCTTGCAAAAGCTCTCACATTGACAGCTGAAACTGTACGTAGTTGAGCACCAGGTAAAACCCCTTGCTTACCGACTCTAATTGCTTGCCGGCATGCATTAACTGCATCTAGTCTTCAATGTGGTTCTTCCACTTGACCTTGTACTGTAGTTTGCATTGAAATAGGCAGCTGTCTAAGATCTTCTCTACTTCATACTCTGCTCTGTTGTTGGCCAAGACCAGAGGTGGCAGAGAGGAAGCTCGTTGACCAGGGATGGGATTGTTTAGGGCAGGCAAGAGTTTGAGCTACGGTATTGAGGACAACTCCTGGGAGCCTGCCAAAAATGTTCATGCACCTGCCCTCATCAGGAACTTCTACCGCAACCACCGCAAGGCCCTGAGTCATCCATGGCATTTTCTCCAATCCTTAGACTTCTTCTCTTTGGATTTTCCTCTGCCAGGTGATAAGTTATGTTCCTGTCACATTATACTGCTTCTAATAAACTTCAGATTTCCCTCTGCCAGTTGTGTGACTTAGCTGCAACCTCTGGAGGTCGCCCCTACAATTGTTCTTAGCACAGCTTCTGCCAAACTTTGGTGCTATGCCACAAACAGCCCAAGATTCACATATGGGTGTAGACGTAGACAGTTATTTAGTCCTCAGTCACTCCGGTATGTGGTAGTACGACTGAATATATTACCTGTAGACGTAGACAGTTATTTAGTCTACAGGACAAACGTAAGTATTGTGGTAATAAGTAAAGTAAGTAGAGGAAGCTTACCCTCAGTCACTTCAGTATGTGGTAGTACGACTGAGGGCAGAACTTTGTGTATCTAGATTAGAAAGACAAGAAAATAAGGTTTGAAGGCAAAGCCTAGCAAATACCGATCGAGAGTGAGCCACCAGGGCACCACATAAAATAAGTATAAAATAAAATATGAGAGAAGTAACCATATCCGGATATGATAACATAAGATGCTGTTATGATGTACTGGTCATGTGAGTCTTATACTCAACAATGGGGAGCACAGGTGGTGATGATATAGTTGTGCAGAGACCTACAAAAAAGCTCTCTACCCTTGGAACCTGCTTTTATGATGAGAACTTTCACTCAAATGGCCTCTTTAGGTAAATAGATTCATAGTCAGAGCTAACTTGCTCTGATGGTGGCTGATACATAGATTGGAGCAAGTATTCTACATATAACACATTTTGTGTAGCTACAGTGCATCCCACATGAGACTCAAACATTCAAAAATGGGAGTAAGAAAAATGACCACCGCAGGGGTCGAACCTGCAATCTCCTGATTACAATACATCGTAGTCAGACGCGATGCCATTTCGCCAGGCGGCCTTGATGAGAATCTTTTTTTAACTTATATGATCGATTAGGTAGGAGTCCTGATGATTTGCTTTTTTCCTTCAGTGATCATTTCCTCCATGCCTCGTCGTCGCTCAACGAAAGCTCGCAAAAGCAGCGGAAAATCACGACCCCTAAACCGCGCTGATGACAAAATCACCAAGTGGAATAAGGCTTCCGACATTCCATTGGACGAAGAAGACCTTTGTATGTTTTTTGCAAAAAAAATAGTATCATTGTGCTCTTCTTAAGTTTGTGTAGTTCACGCCTCAAGGGATAAAGTGCTATTAGAAGGC
>QLOM01002805.1:0-22822 GCA_003313785.1 Termitomyces sp. MG148 | reverse complement strand
CTTGGGGTCTGAAACAATCAAGGGGGCTGGCGTCACCAAAGTCGCTAAGCGTTGGTAAAGGTAAGCGTCACTAACCGCTAGGCACCGGGGCTGAAGAAGTGGCGACCTGCTGATAGCCGTCGGCAAGTCGTTAAACGCGTAATCTTATAAGGCGCTGGCTATCTTTGATCGGTGACCTGTTATCGAGTCCGAGGTCATGTGTGTGGTCCGTGCATTAACAGTCAGGTGAGCGAGTCCCGTGGTCCAGAAGTCCCGTGCGCTAAACGTCCCGTGGTCGCCTAGTCATGTGTTGTCCGTGTCGCGCCTGCTCGCCTGGGTGAGCCGCCAAACTGATATCAACAAAAGTTGCTAATTATAGCTTTGTTGCGCTGAGCCCAGCCCAGGTCTTATCAACGTGTATTATGATTAGTGTCTGTGAATGCTAGACCGGAGTTAGTTGTGAGATGTTGGGTGCCGGAATATCAAATGAAAAGAACTTGTTGATTGGTGTTACTAATGATAGTTTTCTTGGAAATAAATCAGGGATGTCGTCGACGGTTAGTCTTTGGTAAGCTGCCTCTATTTCCTCCACTAAATTTGCGGGTCTGTATGGTCTCATTGATAGTACTGGGTTGCTTAGTTTGATTTGGATCAGATGTATAGATAGTGGCGGGAAGAGAGTTAGTGATGGTTCTGCTGCTTCTCTTTGTCTTCTCTGTGCTCTGGTTTCTGGTGGTATTCTGTAGAAGAGTCCCTAAAGGTAGGCTCCAATATGATAGCATCACTATCTCTCTATAAGCAGAATTTAGACTTTTTGCAAGTCTTTGGAATTTAGTTGGAAAGCTATAGGTGTGACTGATAATAAGCAAGAGATCTTTTGTGATTACCACTCAGTTTTGTCAACGCTAATGGCACTCGTATTAAGTCGGAGTTCGGAAGTCGGTAGCGGAAAGTAATAAGATGTCATTGGAAAGTTGCTAGACGCTGTTGGAAAGTCACTGGACGCTGTTAGAAAGTCACTAGACACTGTCAGAAGGTCGCAAGATGCCCTTTAGATCTGTACTGTGTACTTCTTACTTGATCTTTGAGGAGAAAAGTTGTTTTTATTCCAAGTCATGGTACAGTTGTTATAGTACTTTTGGGAGGCGGGCAGTTGTAAGAGGAATGCTTGATGTCTGTGGAACTCCTTCCACAGAGTCAGTGATGCAAGGGGCAAGCAAGAGTCGAGCAAGTGCAAAGGCAGGCAGGAGTTGGGCAAGAGGCAAGCAAGGCTAACAGAGGGTCAGACGGCACTAGATAAGCTTATGGTCAGTTCAGTAGATAGGCCAGAAGAACACTGCTATTGTTTAGCCTGGGGATATTCTATCCCACAGGCTGCCTATATATACTACATTGGTGGCTGTGCTATTACTAATACTATTTACTAATTGGGCTCCGGTATATAAAGGAGTATGACTAACAACAATCAATGCTGAGTAAGATCCAGGCATATGACTCATCAAGGCTGACTACTACAAGATAGAAGGGGAAAGGGTGGGCCAAGCAGCCGATTGGATCTGCTAGGAATAGGCGTATTGTCGGACTAAGCTCAGAATAGGATTGGACATGGTCCGGAGACCGGTTCCCTGACAGCAGTAGTCTCCTACTTCAAACATTACCTCCTTCTGCTCTGTCTTCCGCTTTCCATTCTGTCTGTGGGGCTTTCATTCCATTACTCTCTATTTGGACATGAGTACTTCCCCGCTGCTGCTGCAGGCGTCACTGTTTTTGCCGTTTACTTGGTGATAAGCCTCTGGTTGAGCTCAGCACACTGGTGCTGTTTTTAGCAACTTATATTTTGCAGCAAGCAGGAATCAAACTCAGGCCACAGGGCACAATGTGTGGGATCACAGGACTTAGCGACCACCTGACTTGGCAACCACAGGACCTTAGCAACCACCTGACTTGGTGGTCATATGACAATCTACTGGTCACATGGCAATCACAAGACTTAGCAACTATGGGACCTTGGTAACTACTTGACTTGGCAATCACTTAATGCTCACCTGACTTCAGTCCAGCCCTCATTCAGATCCTCAATCAGAGATAGCCAACTCCAGGAACTTTAGGGATGCCTATCAAAACCCAGTGCTTCTCAAAGATCCGACATCAGATCACTTTTAGCAACGCTTATAGCTTATCCAATGCTTACCGACTTACTCAAGACAGGCCCTTTGATAGTTTCAGGCCTTAGCAACAGTCTCCATACATTTGACCTTTTTCACTGCTAGGATGAGTTAGCACTTGCCAACTTGATAGACGCCGCTGCTTAGCAACTTTCACATTCCATCGTACTTGTCATTATTTTTCTTAATCAATTAATTAGTGACTTTTTAGTTTAATTAATACGGCAACTTAGCACCTATAAATACTGTACATATTTTGTCTTAGCCATTATTGAATCATACACCCCACAGTTCAGATCATATTTCGGCGCATTCTAAGTTCTCAGAGTCGCTAAGTGATACAGTCTTGCCGACTCTACCTTACTGACTTTGCTTACCAACTTTTGTATTTACGGTGCCATACGGGCACACTATTGCCAAATGTGCTAAAGTCCTTGCCGACTTTTAGCACTCTAGCGCCTCACAGGTTTATGGCTTGAATTACTAAGCAACTTAGTTATTCTTCTGAGTTCAACTCCACTAAAAAGACTAAGCTTCTGGGACTCTGCCCAGGACTTTCTCAACACTAGCAACTGCCCGACGCTACTCATTCATGAGGCGCTAGGTTTATCATCCACCCGGACAGTGCTTAGCGACTTTTGGATGACATCATTGGTCTGCCATTCCATGGCTAGCATGGTTACTACCTCCTTGATCCGTTGGCCTGGGACTTCACATGTCTTTTTTTTGAGTCTGCCATGCTGTGAGGTTTGACTTGCTGCCGTTACCGTCCTCAGTACTGGAGTTTCCATTTTGCTATTTTGGGGCTACTCTGCCCTCAGCGGTACTAAGCCCCTATCTGCATGTCTCTGGTGTTGAACGTCATCATCATGGTCCTCCAGTCCACATCCAGGTTAGTGTCCTGGAGCCATGGGAGCCCCAATATTATAGGAGTGGTCTGGTGTAGTTGTGTGACTAGGAGGTTCATGAGGAACAAAAGATTGTTTGTGAGTATGATGGTGTCAGCATGGTGATGAGTGATAAGTCCCAAGGGAGTGGGTTGCCCATCAAAGAGTTGGAGGTTGATCAAAGTGTCCAGTGGTTTCTCTGGGAGCCCCAATTTCATGCTGACAAATGTTCTGGTTGCTCCGCTGTCTATCAAAGCAGAGTAAGTTCTTTGATTCAACTGGAGCGTCACGTCAACAATGAAGGACTTTGTGGAATTGAAATGAAATTTTCCAGTGAAGGCCGCAAAGAACAGAGAGAGGGAAAGGTGGATGGGAATGGTGGGGAGAAGGGGCCTAGGGCTTGCGTTTTGACTGAGGCTTATGGACAAGGAGCGCTAATTGATTTTTGGGTTGGTAGAATAGAGCCACAGGAGTCTGAGGACAAGCGATGCTGACTGGTAGAGTTTTGTGTGGGAGGAGCGGGAGGTTAAGGCAGCAGTATGGGTGTCTGGAGGAAGAGCCAATACACAAAGTTGTATAACCGGAGTCAAGAAGACATTGATGTTGATTTTGCGGCTTAGCACATCTTCAGGGTCCACTAAGTTGCCATTTTGTTTTTTGCATACTGGAACTTGTACTTGTTGCTATCAATGACCCAGACAGTGCAGCCAAGAGCACTACACTCAGGGCACTCCTGAACAAAGTGTTCAGGCTTCCCACAGAGCAAGCAGAGCCCTTTGCTCCTCCTGAACTTCTTTGTTTCCTCAAGCACGGCAATCCAAGGGCAACCCATATTGCAAGATTGATTAGCGTTGAGGTATTTTCCACTGTTTGAGTCATCTGTTGGATTGTTGCTTGGTTTGGTGTCAGCAATTGGGGGTTTCTTGGCCTGTTCCTCCAGCTCTGTGGCCTGCAGATGGGCGGTTGGGCAGGTCACAGAGCAAGAGTTGTGGTCCCCAAGGTTAGTCCTTGTGCCAAGGGGGAGTACTATCCTGGCAAGCAAGGGGCTTTCTGGTGGAGGCATGGGGGAACAAGGGTTGTGGCCACTTGGAACCTTCTGATGCAGCTGACACTTCTCTGGAGTGGCAGGCATTTGATAGGATAGTGATACGTCTATCTCCCATCAGTGAGACAGAACGAGTAGCTGAGAATAAAATGAGACTTACTTTGAAGCCTGATCCAAGAAAGAAACTATAAGCTTTGGGCCGTTGAAAACTGTAGACAAAGTAAGACTTACTTAAAAAACCCTCTTCCCTGCAAGACGATGAGCTTGAAGATAGTCGACAACTTGAGGACACTCAGCCATCAAAATCTGATAGCTTCAGTAGCAGTGCATGGTCCAACCATCCAGATCACGCATCAGTGATCACTTGATAACTCTGGTGGCAGTGCATGGTCCGACCAAGGATCAATCATCAATGATTGATTGATCAGCCATCAAACTTTTGTGGACTCACCAAAGTCACATGGAAGTTTGTACTTGATCTTCTCCTCTCTACCACCATGTTCTGCTAAAGCCAACATTACCAGTCCACGCAGAAACGAGCCAAGGAGAAGAAAAGAAGAAGAAGAGGCAAAGGGAAGAAGGAAACGAGGAAGGAATCAGCTGACAAGAGCCTGAATGCATAGCCAGTACAACAGCTGGACCTGAACCTCGCTAACAACTGGCAAGCATGCTAACCAGCGCTGATCCATGCATGGAAAGTAGACTATAAAAGAGGA
Source organism: Termitomyces sp. MG148 (assembly GCA_003313785.1). Taxonomy (NCBI): domain Eukaryota; kingdom Fungi; phylum Basidiomycota; class Agaricomycetes; order Agaricales; family Lyophyllaceae; genus Termitomyces; species Termitomyces sp. MG148. Next base: position 18,030 of record QLOM01002805.1, on the reverse strand, counting down.
CAGATAGTAAGGAGGAGAGGCAAGCAATCACTTGCCATGGCTCAGTGTCCCCAGGGAGCGCAACCACTTAGGCCTATGAGCATGCAGATTGACTTCGGGTTTTAGTTTTAATAAATTTTATTATTGAACCCAATTGATTTTAGAATTTTATTTTAATTCTGAAATTAGTTTTAAATCAATTAAAATTATTATCATTTTGTTCTACTAAAAGCACGTGCATGTAACTAAGCCCCATGAACTCGCAAATAGTAAAAATAAACTAAGTCAGATATTATTTCTCTAACCGGTTTGAACTTAAAAATTTGCATCAATAGCCTAGTCTTCTCAATGACATTGATCAATCTGAGTGACAAGAGTTTTGAGGCCTTCATAGCTGCTTTGGTGCAATACAGAGAACACTATAAATGCGTTCTGGCAAGGCGCTGTGGAGTTGGAACCAAAGAGCATTGTAGTTCTAGCTCGTCTCATAGGCCTCTTTTTCAAATTGAACAATGAAGGTGGTGAATCATTTATTGGGAGACATTCTTAAGGTTATCAGGTTCTTCTCGGCTTTGGCGATGGTGTCATATACACTGAACTTTTCCAAGAACTCTTGTACAAATGCTTGCCAGTCAGAGAATAGGGGGTGACAGGGATTGTAGCAGAGGACAGCAGTGTAGTAGTCAAGAGCAATGCCTTGTAAGTACGAGGAGGCAAACACTACTCAGGCCTAGTCGCTGGCATACATGTGTGCTTTACCTTGGAAGGTGTTGAGGCACTGCACAAGGAAAGTACGCCACTTCTGAGAGTTACGACCGCTAAACATCTCTGGCTTTTGGATATTCAGCCATCCTTCCTGAGCAAGAGCATTGCATACTTCAGCACCTTGATTGTTATCATTCCGTGCAGGGCCACTGACATTGTAGTAGCAATAGTAGTGATTGCTGAGGGCGCTCTGCAGCAAGAACGCACTGATTGCTGATCTTCAACTCCTAGGAGTCCCTTGCTTGGCGGGCCTCCTTTAGGAAAACCTCCCTGAAAACCTCCGAGAGGTCCCCCACCTGTAGAAAGAGGTTCTGGCATCCAAGCAAGAGAGGGTGGAGGAGGACCAAGGGAGGGCTGAGGCCCTCCACCTAGCAGGGCTCCTCCTGGACCAAAAAGGGGGTCTGAGGGTTCAAGATACCAGGCGGTCTGCTGAGGGGTCCTTGTCCATGTCCTAGTCCTCTGGATAGAGAGTTAGCAGGGAAAAGATAGGAGGAGTGAAAGGATTGGGGGGGAACAGACTGGAGAATGGAAGAGGTGAGGTGAGGGTTATGAGAGGAAAGAGGGTGAGGGAACTGAGGGAAATTAGGAGGGGGAGCATGTGGAGCATGAGGTGGGGGAGGGGGCAGAGAAGAAGGGAGACCCAAAGGAGAGACTTGCCTGTTAGCAAGGAGATACGAAGAGCCTAGCAGAGAGAGGGGGATTTTTGTCTTGGTCAAGGTATGAAAGAGGTTTGCGCTCAAACATGGGGTCTTTCGTTGCCAATGGAGGTTGGTTTCCCAGGAAAATAGTCTGAGGACTAGTGTTAGTATCCTGAAGTTTGACATAGCAGAGGGTATTAGTGGAATTGGCTCTGTCATTGTTTCTCTGAGGTCTCTGAGCTGCCTTTACTGAGGTGGTGAGGCCCATTGACTGTTCCCAGGTCCAGAAAATACTGGCACTGGGCACCGAGTTAGTCTGGGGCTGTGCAAAGAAGCCTATTATGCAAGCAGCAGATTGTTTGAAGAGTTTTCCTCCAGAATTGAGGTCGCAGAGCAGAGCAAATGCAGTGTCAAGGTTCTGGTGCTGCTGCTGCTCTGCCTCTGGAGGAGAGTCTCTGCTCTGAGGGGCTCCTGTGGCTGGGGAGTTGTGTTGGACATGGAACAAGTATGCCGCATTCCTGGGGTCTTCAAATCTTCCTAGCAAAGCAAATACATGGATCTTTTTAACAAGTAAGGCTAGCTCCTTTTGCAGAGCGGAGTCATTATGCAGTCAATCACGTTCCTGTGCTAGTAGAGTCCCTTGGGCATAACGCTCCTGGAGTTCCAACGAATGGTCTGCAAAATCTTCTGCGTTACTCCTATCTCTGGTAGCTTGAGGCCCCTGAACAGGGTCTGAGTCCTTTGAATGAGCTCTGCACCCAAGATGTGGAATGACCTCAGGACCTCATTCCTCTGTTGCGTGTAGTCCGCTACTTGTTTTTGTTGTCATAGCAATGGCTTTCTAGCCCTCCCAGGCACATTGCCTTGTTTGAGGGAGGAGAGAAGAGTTGATACAGCTGGAGCTGCAACTTCTCCCCACTGGAGAGGGCAAGAGTGTGCAGAGACACACAGAAGGTGGTTAGTGTAAGGGGATGCTCTATTGTGGAAAGCTAGGCAAACACATTGACCAAGTGGAGCAAGTGTTGAGCAAGCACAGTGACAAGTAACTGGTAGGCAAGAATGCAGGCCACCGACAAGAAGTGGAGCAGGAGGGCGAGAGCAGAAGGCAAGGTCATCACTGAGGAGCTCACAGTAATGCTAATGTGTAGACCCAGAAGCAATGCTATTGCTAGGACTGAGGATGTTCCATCCACCAATCCTACTTATATACTACATCGGATACACTATGACTACAGTGTATTGACTAATAGGGCTGGTATGTACTAAGCACCAATGAGTAAGCAACAGTCAGCATGAGTAAGCCAGCTAATGGCATAAAGGCCTGCTGGCAAGTAGAGTGAGTCCAAAGACCAGCTGACCTGCCAGGTGTCAATGCCAAGACAGGAATAGAGCAGGATAGGGCCAGAGCAGTCCAAATGGTGGCTAAATGTGGGTGCCAACGTCAACACAGACTAAGCAAGGCTAAGATGGACGGTCCAAAGACCTGTTCTCTGACAGTTAGCCTCTAGAGCATATTTCATGCCAACTCCTGCTATGAACAGACCTGTGCTTGAGGGGACCGGGGGGTTGCAATGTGCTTGTGGAGTGCCTGGGCGTTCTTCTGAGTGGAGCCGCAAATTGGGACCCATTGCATGGTAGGGAGCCCAGGCATGCTAATTGAGAGTCAGGCCCTGGCTAACCAAGGGCTCGAACTGGTATCCATGGTTGTCTGTGTTGGCATACCATGCCATTACATCAACAACACACCATCATCCACAACGCTACCATCACCCTTCTCACTCATCACACTCATCACCCGCTTTGTCTAATAAGTGGCTGCTATAAGTGGCCACTACCTTTGTCAAAAGACTCGACCCTAGCCATTGTACTCATTCACATAAATACGGACACTAACAGTAACACACCCTCAGTCAATCATATTGAACTGAGGGTGAGTAGCATATAACGTCACAAATATCGATTAACTGACAATCACCTACCTAGACTATAGATTACTTACGTCTGTGTCAGGTAGATAAATTAGTCAATCATATTGAACTGAGGACTATAGATTACTTACGTCTGTGTCAGGTTCTAACAGGTTATGGGCCATTGCTGACCGTGAACAACCACATATTCACGACACCAGGAAGAACCTTAACGGATCACGTACAAGGAACATCTGTAACCTCATCACATTATCACACTCTTGGCTCTCTCTCGGACCCTTACAGGCACCGATCATACTAAATTGCACCCGCGTAACCTTGTTCTTCACGCACGGGCTCTCCTGAATCTCTTTGTCTCTTATCACATACGACATCGTAGGGTCTTGTCTTCCCCCTCCGTCTCTCTCACTCCATGTCTATCATATCCTCCGATGCTACTTACCCGCGGATCCGTCCAGTTAAACTCAACGCCCATTGGCCTTCATCTGAACCTCCGTTCGATCGCACGACAGGGGAATTCACGAAATGGTCGACAAGACTCGAAATCTTCCTTCAGCAGAGCGGGCTCGACCGTTATATCTTCACTACTGAAAAGAACCCTAAGCGTCTGGTCACCAGCCCGGACCCCAACACCGAACCCAATGCCTATGCCAACTGGTTATCCAACAACGACCTGATTATCGGTGTCATTCGGGCCGCCGTCTCTGATGCTGAGCAAGAAGGGTTAGAAACCGACGGTACGGCTAAAGAATGTTACGAGGCTTTGAAAGCAAGGGCTCACCGTGAAGGCCCTGTCAAACAAGTAGCCCTCATCCGAGAAGCACTGTCAACTTACGCGCCCATCGCTGAACCTATTGACGCTACCGCTCGAAAGATCTCGGATCTTATTGACCGCGCCTTCGCTATTGGAGCCATTGACAAGGATCTTCTCAAATGTATCGCACTACTCAATTGCATCAATGATAAGTCCTTTGAATCACTTCAGACCCAAGTGTCCTGGGGCCTTGCCGACTCCACCAAAGACGCACCTTACACGTCCTCCCAGATCCGTAAGCTATTCCAGACCGTCGATAGCCTGGCCACCCTCACAAGGACCTCCGATACCGCGCTCGCCGTTCGTGACCAGAAACACGTGCATAATCATCCCGCCAACTTCCCCTGCTGCTCCATTTGCTATGCGGCTCGAGCCTCGTGCTGCGGTCACACCAAAGAATGGTGCGTCAAGCCAGGTGGCGGGATGGCTGGCAAATCGATTGAAGAATCGAAAGCAGCACGTCGAGCTGCCCGAGGAGGAGGCAAGGGTGAAAAACCATTGAATACAGCGTCCAGCACCAACACCACAAAGAACGGCATCGCGGTTAAAGGCCTTGACGGCCAGGCTTACATTGTGGACATGACGCACCTCCAAAAGATACAGCTAGAGGCGAAACCGGCAGAGTTCGCCAGAGTCGCAGACTCCACAATCACTACAGACTACTTCGAATATGAGGGATTCATGGCGATCGATGACGAAAACGCCCCTGCAGAATATGAGCCGAGAGCAAGCATCAATTGGGAAACGCACACGATACCTGCAATACCAGGATACGAAACGATTCTAGCCACTACCGCAGCCATCCCGCCTATACCCAACAGCAACACTCGACTCGTTTCAATCACCGAAAAAACCTTTCTACATGGACTCAGGCGCCACCGTGCATATCTCACCATGCGCCTCAGACTTTGTTACCCTCCGTGCCATACCACCACGAGCTGTGAAAGGAGTAGGAGGCACATCTGTCCAAGCAGTTGGCATAGGCCAAATCAGATTACAAGTCCAGAACCAGACAGAAATATACCTCGAAAACGTGCTCTACATCCCCACATCTACAGTACGACTCATTTCGATCTCCGCTCTCACCATAGGCATGCACGCCATAATTACTTTCAGCCGCACGGGAGTCACCATCTTAGATGAAAGCAGTGGAACCCTACTAGCTGCCGGCCCCCTTATCCCCAGACGACGATTGTACACGATCGAATTACAGTCAGCACTCAACGAGCACGCATTGACCGCTGCCCCGACACCAGTAAAAATCGACACATGGCACTGGCGCCTTGGACACGCTAACTATCAGGTTGTCGCCACTATGGCCCGCAATGGCTTGCTCCCAGGTATGCCCTCTTCCTCCCTCATCGCGCAACCTAAATGTGACGTCTGTATACTCGGAAAACAGACAAAAACACCGGTTTGCAAGGTACGGGAGGAAGGGCGTAGAGCAGTCGAGAGGCTACAGATAGTGTGGATAGACTTAGCGGGGCCTATGAATGTACAATCACGTACCGGAAACAAATATACCATGGACATCGTTGATGACTACACAAATATGCCATGGGCAATTCCGCTCAAGTCGAAGTCAGATGCATTCGCGGCCCTCCAGATCTGGGAAAAAGCATGCGAACTCGAGACGGGCCGTAAAGTCGGCATCTACCGCACGGGCCATGATGGCGAGCTAGCCAGCCATCAGATGAAGAGCTGGCTGGAATCCACTGGGACACGGCATGAATTTGCGGCTCCTTATACGTCCGAACACATGGGACGCGTCGAACGCATGCACAGGACCCTCCAAGGAAAAGCCAGAACAATGAGAATTGCGGCTAAGTGTCCTGATTCGCTATGGGACGAATTCTATTTGACGGCCACGCATTTACACGCAAAAACGCTGACCAAATCTCTAAACGGTAAAACTCCTTTTGAACTCTGGCACAGTCGTGCCCCGGACTACTCATACATGCGGGAGATTGGTTGCAGAGCCTTTGTGCTGATCCAGAACCAACATAACCCCAAGATCAACGCACGCGGAATCGAATGCATATTAGTTGGGTACGCTCAAAATTCAAAAGCTTACAGATGCTATGACCCTAGAACTAACAAAGTCTACGAATCCTACCACATTCAATTCATGGAGCGCCACGATGAGCTACCAAGCACCGCGACAATCGACCCGACACCTACATACACGTCAGCGCCCACAGATACGTCAACATCAACAGCTAGGAGAACACCCACAAACGCTAGCAAGCCCACGTCGATCACCGCAATCAGGGACGCATCAACGGACTACCCCTTCATAGCAGATGACGACAGTGACGACACGCCAGTCCCCATGCTCGACCTTGCATCGAACAACAATCTGGCAACACCTGAGGAAGCACCCGAACCAGCCATCCCAAGGCGATCTGGCCGCACGCACATCCCAACAGCCAAAGCTTGTCAAGGCAACCCGCCACCAACACGCACCGAACAAGCTGTCCAGGAATCCCGTGTGGCTGGCAATCGACTCCAAGCGGCGCGAATTGATAAACGACGGGGTGAGGAACATTCAAGAACGGCACAAGGAGGAGACAATGACACGGTTGACAACGACACACTCAATGACGCACCAAACATGGCCAATGTAGCATCGATAGACGAAATAGAACATCTGTTGGCGTTAACGGAATCATTAGGCGACCCAGCATCCATCGACATAGGCGACGAACCCCGTACATGGAAGGAAGCCATGGAATCGCCGTACTCCAAGGAATGGGAGACAGGATATCGCGATGAGCTCGAATCTCTGAAGGCAATGGGAGTATACAAACTGATTCCTCGTGACCAGGTACCTGCAGGCCACAAGGTTCGAAAAGGGCGGCCCGTGTTCAAAATCAAGCGTGACGAAAAAGGCAAGGCGGTCCGCTTCAAAGTTCGACTAGTCTTCAAAGGATATGAGCAAATCTACGGTCGTGACTATACAAAAACCACCTCACCGACTGCACGCATGGAATCGTGGCGGGTACTTTTACATCTCGCTGCAACACAGGGGTGGGACGCGACACAAATCGATATAAAAACAGCGTTTCTATACGGTCTACTACCAGAGGACGAAGTCCAATACATGATGCAGCCAGAAGGATTTGAAGAACCGGGAAAGGAGGACTGGGTATGGTGCCTATTACGTGGCCTCTACGGAATGAAGCAAGCTGGGCGCATATGGAACCACACGCTAAATAGCAACATGGTCTCGTGGGGATTCACGCGCCTCCCCTGTGAATCATGCGTATACTATCGGAAATCTGATACAGGAACAGTCATAGCAGCAGTCCACGTTGACGATTTTCTGTCTATAGCCAGTAGTAAGGCCAAAAACGAACGCTTCAAGAACCAACTACGCTCTGTGTGGACCATCTCAGACCTTGGCCTACCAAGATTTGTCGTTGGTATCGCAATCGAGTGGGATCGCAAGGACCACACTGTAAAACTCTCGCAAACGGCACTCATAGACAAGATAGTCTCTCAATTTGGCCAATCGAACGCGACTCCGCTCTCACTCCCCATGGAAGCCGGTCTCAAACTCAAAAGAAGTGACAGAACGACGCTATCACAGAACGAAACCGACTCCCTGCTTAAGATCCCGTACAGACCCCTAGTCGGATGCCTCCTGTACGTGGCCATCTCCACAAGGCCAAATATCGCATACGCCATGCAACAACTTACGCAATACGTCAACTCATACACCCATATCCACTGGCGAGCCGCCACTCGACTCGTTCGCTACCTAAAAGGAACACGAGACCTCAAACTTGTCCTGGGCGGCAAAAATGACCCCGTCAACCTCACCGGCTTCACCGATTCCGATTGGGCCAACTGCCTCGATACGCGACGCAGCATCGGAGGCTATGCCTGGAGTCTAGGCTCTGGTGTCGTATCATGGGCCGCCTGCAAGCAAAAATCTGTAGCAGTGTCGTCTTGTGAGGCCGAGTATATGGCCGCCTTCGAGAGCGCGCAGGAGTGTATCTGGTTACGCGCACTACTCAAAGGAATAGGTTTCGACACAACTGACAAACCCACACCCATTCTCTGCGACAACAACGCAGCTATCAACCTCTCCGAGGACCCCACCTTGCATGCACGTGTAAAACACATAGACATAAAATATCACTTCCTGCGGGAACGCGTACAGGCCGGCAAAATCTCGATACGCTACGTTAACACCAAATATAATGTTGCTGATCTGTTTACCAAGGCACTCGCGACCCCACTCTTCACGCGACTACGAGCCCTACTGGGTCTCCAATAGATCCGCCACACTCCATGCGAGGAGGAGACACTACATGTTGATGCCTTCTGGTGAGGAGGAGTGTTGGCATACCATGCCATTACGTCAACAACACACCGTCATCCACAACGCTACCGTCACCCTTCTCACTCATCACACTCATCACCCGCTTTGTCTAATAAGTGGCCGCTATAAGTGGCCACTACCTTTGTCAAAAGACTCGACCCTAGCCATTGTACTCATTCACATAAATATGGACACTAACAGTAACACACCCTCAGTCAATCATATTGAACTGAGGGTGAGTAGCATATAACGTCACAAATATCGATTAACTGACAATCACCTACTTAGACTATAGATTACTTACGTCTGTGTCAGGTAGATAAATTAGTCAATCATATTGAACTGAGGACTATAGATTACTTACGTCTGTGTCAGGTTCTAACAGTCTGCCTGTCAGTACCAATTTGCATATGGCACAGGGGCAGGGTAGTACTGTTGGAGGTGTGGAGGAGTAGTAGAAAAAGTGTCAAGAGGGTAGTACACAGCTAGGAGATGCCCGTAAGCATCAACAGGATAGGTTGCAGGAAGTATATAATTTTGGGTGTAGGTTGCCATTCGAGCTTCCAATGAGTGAAGGGAGTCTTGGTATTATGTCAGAGACCACTGACTTGGGGGCTTGCTGTAGAGCAATGAACCCACTAGTCAGAGGGCTTGGAAGGCAATAGGGGCTGCAGAGGACTTCAGAGAAGTAGTCCAAAGTACTCCAAAGTAGTCCGATTGTGGTTGTAGCTCAACTGGAGTGGCAACAGAGGTTGAGCGCAAGTGGGAGAGGTTGGAACTTAGGATCAGATGAGAAATAGGCATTGCTAAGCTGTATTTCTTGGACCTGGAGAAGCATCAGCAAGAAAATAAGTGTTGCCAAGGTGCTAAGTGTTGCTAACCATCATCATTTAATAGGTAGTTGGCTATTTTTGATTGGAGAACTGATAGGAGGCTGGGCCAGAGTCAGGTGGTTGGCATGTGATTGCTAATTCAGGTGTATCACCTTTCTCTGCTGCGGGGTACCAAGGATTTGGACTGGGGATAGCGCAATCTGGATCGCTACAAGTAGCGATTCACATGTATTTATTGCTGATATGTTATAGCTGAATCACAAAAGGCTAGAAATACATGTAGAAATAACGAAATAAAGAAAGAAAGAAAAGGTAAATATGGGAGAGGCGGGCAGGTGCACGAAAGAAAAACAATGATACAAATACAATCTAATATACAAAATTGGATAAGTGAGCACCTCTATCATGGCCACAATGAGCTAGGCATACATTAAGTCAACGGACTCTTGAGGTAGCAACAGCCTTTCAATTAAAGAGACAAGTCTGAATAACCTAGAGTGAGAGATGAGAGTCATTCATTGTGGGGTGCTCAGCATGTTTTACTGTGCAGATTAGAATAAGAAATTAACAAAATAATAAAAAGACTGATAAATAAAATAAAACGCTCTGCATGGAAGATGTCAGCTGGATTATGGTGAGAGAGCGACTATGCGCTCACCTGTGCTCAGGCGACTGGTGTGAGAGTGCATCAACGACAGCATGGACAAACATGAGACCTGCAGATCCTACTGTCTCCAGCACAGCTTTTGCCAAACTCTGACGCCATACTGAACATGGCTCAAGGTCACACGTGGGGGAGCACAGGAGGTGACAACGTAGTTGTGCAGAGGCCTTTGAAAAAGCTTCTTACCCCTGGAACCTGCTTTTACGTCGAGTGATTAATAAGTCAAGTGATTGCCAAAGTCTTGTAGTTGCCAAGTCCCATGATTGCACGCACTGCATCTTAAAGCCTGTGTTTGATTCCCACTTGTTGCAAAATAATTAGTTGCTAAATATAGTGCCAGTGTGCTGAGCTCAGCCAAAGACTTATTACCAGTTTGCATGTCTGTCAGTAGTTTCTGCTAGTCATGGAGGAGATCTGGGCCAGCCAGACTACCTTCCAGCAACTGGTCCAAGCTTTCATAGCAAATGCCTCCCCAAGGGCTTTCCAAGATATGGTCTCCAACCACCTATACAACTTTGAGAATGTCTTTTCCAAGGCCTGATTTAACTCCTTTTTGGAGTGCAAGCAGTGGGATCATGCCATTGAACTCCTGCTAGATTCAAAGCCTGCCAACTGCAAAATTTACCTGCTCATGCCCAAGGAGCAGGATGAACTTGACACATTTCTCTGGGAGAATCTGGAGTCTGAACAAATCTACTCCTCAAAGTTCCTGATGGCCTCTCTGCTATTTTTCATCAAGAAGAAGGATGGCTCTCTCCAGTTGGTCCAGGACTATTGTGTGCTCAACACAATGACTGTCAAGAACCACTACCCACTCTTCCTCATCTTGGAGCTGATCAACAACCTCCAGAGTGCGCACTACTTCACAAAGTTGGACATCTGCTGAAGCTACAATAATGTGTGCATTCAGGAAGAAGACAAGTAGAAGGCAGCATTCTGAACCAATTGCAGACTGTTTGAACCCTTGATGATGTTCTCTGGACTCACTAATAGCCCCACCACCTTCCAAACCATGATAAACAACATATTCTAGGACCTAATAGCGGACAGCATGGTCTGCATGTATCTTGACAACATTTTTATTTACACTAAGACATTAGAAGAGCACTGCCAGATCACACAAGTTGTTTTGGACTGTCTCCACCAACATCAGCTCTACAAGGGCAACTTTCAGAGGTTGTGACTAAGTCACACAACTAGCAGAGGGAAATCTAAAGTTTATTAGAAGTGGTATAGTATAACAGGAAATACAACTAATCACCTGGCAGAGGGAAATCCAAAGAGAACAAGTCTAAGAATTCTTCTGCCATGGCATGGCGCATTAGTATATGTAGCAGAGGCATGAGAACAACTATGCAGTACTTCCTGGAAAGCATGGGAGTGTCCCAGAGAACTCCAGGATTCTGAAAAAGGAAGTTCCAAAAATAGAAGTCCCTTGACAAGCTCTACCTTAAGCCAGAGAAGTATGAGTTTGAGCAAACCCACATTGAATACCTTGAACTCATCATCTCTCATGGCACGGTAGAGATGGACCCAGTAAAGGTAGCCAGCATCAGAGCCCCAGAGTAAGAAGGAAGTGCAGGCTTTCTTGGAGTTCACCAACTTCTATTGGTGGTTCATCCAAAACTTCTCCTACCATGCTTGCTCCCTCTTTGACCTCACTGAAAAAGATGTCACCTGGGTTTGAGGAAATGCAGAACAGCAGGTCTTTGATGCTCTGAAGTCTGCCATCACCTCAAAGCCCATGCTGCTCTCTCCCAACGACGACCAACCCTTCCAAGTCAAGGCAGACAGCTCTAACTTTGCTACTGGCATGGTTATCTCTCAGCAGTTTCTGAAGGATGGTAAGCCCTGTTGCCTTCTACTCCAAAAGCCTCAACACCATGGAATGGAACTACAAAATCCATAACAAGGAGATGCTCATGATTATTTGGTTGTTGGAGGAGTGGCGCCACTTCCTAGAAGGGGTCTAACACAAGTTCAAAGTCTGGATAAACCACAAGAATCTGGAGTACTTCCAAATAGCCAAGAAGCTCAACCATCAACAGGCCTGATGGTCCTCATACCTTGCCAACTTTGACTTTATGCTGCATCACAAGCCCAGTTGAAGCATGAGGAAGCCTGATGCCCTCTCTCAGCATGCCAATCAAAGCTCTAGTGCAGGGGACAATGACAACATCACTCTTCTGCACCTGGAGTTATTCACTATTTGCATGCTCAAAGGAGTGGCAGTTCAAAGAAGGAAACAAGGTCAACATACTCCAGAACATTTGCTGAGGTAACTAAGAAGGAATGCAAGGGGATTTGATTGCAAAAGCCATGTTGGCGCTGTGCTTGGAATACTTCTCTGGTGCAAAGTCTGTATGCACCAACAAGTAGAGCTTACAGGATGGACTCCTCACCTTCTGAGGACACATATATGTGCTGAATGACCCAGAGCTTTGGAGGTGCATTATCAACCAGCACTACAACTCCTGTATTGCTAGACACCTTGGTTGATGGAAAACACTGAAGCTAGTCTCCCAGAACTACTAGTGGTCACAGATGTCATGCTACATAGGAGCCTACACCAGCACCTGTAATCTCTGTTAGAACTCAATACTCAATACTAGCAGACTGGTAAGTCAAAAGTCCTCAGTTCAATTATAGTTGACTAAAATAATTACTTAGCAGACTGGTAAGTCAAAAGTCCAGGGAAGTTACATGTAACGGACTTATAGCCATAGCCATGGAGCTCTGCTCTATAGCCTCTGCAAAAGTATTAATGATTATTATAATAATTACTACTTATTATTTAATAACTAAATAAATAAACATTAATTAAATAATCAATAGCGTATATTCTTGTATGGCTGCCTTAGGTAAAGCAGCCAATTTTACTGTCATACGTAGTACTAGAATCGACCACCAATCTGGTTCTGCTGTGTGACTGTAAGGCTTAGCGATATTTTCTGACAATATTTCATTACATCAGTACGTATTAAATCAACTTGCTAAAGTCTGTACTCACTCTCAGTTCAATTATAGTTGACTGAGGGTGTTTGTATTGTATGTCTGTATATATAGCTAATCATAACAATGGACAGCCACTTTATACTGTGGCTAAACAGTGTGGCCAGGGTTAGTTATTGGGGAACAAAGATTGGTGACAGAAGACAACATGCTACAATGATCAGGGGTGGAGAGGCATGCGGTATTGCATTGATTGATGGTGCGTTTATCTCGGTTGCCAACAATCTCTGCCTCTGGACAAAGCCTTACTAATGCTCCTCAACCAGTCAACTGCACTCTCTTGCCATGTCTGCTGCACGTTGGAGCATGACCTCTATTGATTTTATTGTGGAACTTCCAGATGCATACAGATATGATGCCATCATGGTCATCATGGACCTTTATGGTAAGCAAGCACACTTCATTCCAATGCATACAACCTGCTCTGCAATGGGCACTACCAATCTGTACCAAAAGAATGTCTGGAAACTTCATGGCCTCTCTGACGCCTACGTCTCTAACCAGGGTCCACAGTTTGTAGCAGAGTTCACCTAAGAGCTCTACTGTCTTCTTCACATAAAGCTTCACACATTCACTGCCTACTACCCACAGTCCAACAGACAGACCAAGCATGTCAATTAGGAGCTAGAACAGTACCTCTGGCTGTTCTGCAAGAGGCAGGATGACTGGGACAAACTCCTTCCTGAAGCAGAATTCCAATACAACAATCATGTCCACACATCTACACAAGTCTCCCTGTTCTTCCTCAACACTGGCTGGCACTCTCAGATGGGCTTCAAACCATGCATATGACAATTAGAGAATGAGTTGGTCAGCAACTTCATTGACTGCTGATGACGCCCGAAAGTCGCTAAGCACTGTCCGGGTGGATGGTAAACCTAGCGCCTCATAAATGAGTAGCGTTGGGCAGTTGCTAGTGTTGAAAGAGTCCTGGGCAGGGTCCAAGAAGCCTAGTCTTTTTAGTGTGGTTTGGACTTAGAGAAATAAACAAGTTGCTTAGCAATCTAAGCTGTAAGCCTGTGAGGTGCTAGAGTGCTAGGGGCCGGCAAGGACCTTAGCGATGTTGACGTTTGACAATAGTGTGCTTGTATAGCACTGTAAGTACAAAAGTTGGCAAGCAAAGTTAGTAAGGTAGAGTCGGCAAGACTATATCACTTAGCGACTCTGAGGACTTAGAATGCGCTGGAATGTGATCTGAACTGTGGAGCATATAATTTGATGATGGCTAAGACAAAATATGTACAGTATTTATAGGTGCTAAGTTGCTGTGTTAATTAAACTAAAAGTTGCTAATTAATCAATCAAGAAGAATAATGACAAGTATGATAGAACGTGAAAGTTGCTAAGCAGCGGCATCTGTCAAGTTAGCAAGCGCTAACTCAACATCCTAGCAGTGAAAGAGGCCAAATGCACAGGGACTGTTGCTAAGGCCTGAAACCATCAAAGGGCCTGTCTCGAGTAAGTCGCTAAAAGTGATTTGACATTGGATCTTTGAGAAGCACTGGATTTTAATAGACATTGCTAAAGGTCCTGAAGTCGGCTATCTCTGATCGAGGACCTGAAAGAGAACCAAGCTGAAGTCAGATGAGCATCAGGTGATCACCACGTCAGGTGGTTGCCAAGGTCTCATGGTTGCTAAGTCTTGTGATTGCCATGTGACCAGTAGATCATCATATGACCGCCAAGTCAGGTGGTTGCCAAGTCTTGTGATCACACGCATCACGTCCTGTAGCCTGAGTTTGATCCCTGCTGGCTGCAAAATATAAGTTGCTAAAAATAGTGCCGGTGCGCTTGAGCTCAGCCAGAGGCTTATCACTACATGCAAAAGACATAGAAGGAAGCAAAGACCATGTTAACTAAGGCAAAGAATGACATGGCCTGATACTATGATTAAGGATGAACTCCAGCATCCCGGTACAAGCCCGGAGATTGAGACACCTCTGACATAGTCCACTTGGCTCTCGCAAAAGCTCTCACATTGACAGCTGAGACTGTACGTGGTTGAGCGTTAGGTAGAACCCCTTGCTTATCGACTCTGATTGTTTGCCAGCATGCATTAACTACATCTAGTCTTCAATGTGGTCTTTCCACTTGACCTTGTACTGTAGTTTGCATTGAAATAGGCAGCTGTCTAAGATCTTCTTTACTTCGTACTCTGCTCTGTTGTTGATCAAGACCAGAGGTAGCAGAGGGAAAGCTTGTTGACTAGGGATGGGATTGTCTAGGGCAGGCAAGAGTTTGAGCTACAGTATTGAAGACAACTCCTGGGAGCCTGCCAAAAATGTTCATGCACTGTAAGGGCGACCTCTGGGGGCTATGGCTCAGTCACACAGCTGGCAGAGGGAAATCCAAAGTATATATAGGTAAAACAACTATAACTACTCACCTGGCAGAGAGAAATCCAAAGAGAACAAGTCTAGGGATTGCCTATGCCAGGAGTGACGCTTCCAAGGCTTCAGAAGCATGGGAAGTAACTGTATAGCATGACAAAAGCCACAATAAAATTTATAATCTAAAAAAGGAAAATCTCTGAAAATAATCAAAAACTCAGAAATTGCTATTGCCAGAGGTCATGCACATGTCTCATGTGACTTGCTTAGTAATTTGGAGGCTAGCCTTGAGATGACTAAGCCTCTGGATGCTTACTAAGCCTCTGGAAGCGTTGGCTACACTTGTTTGAATGATAACTAAAGAACCAGAGCACCTCAAGGGCTGAGAATAGTACTAATAGATAGTGTTGAAAGAATAGAAGCAGTAAAGTAAAAGAGTGACAGTAGAAATAAGGAAATAAATAGAGGAAGAATGAAGGAATAAGGAGTGAAAGAAGGGAGAAATGAGGAGTCCCCTTGTCAGGTTCCGCTGACCCGGGGGCTCAGCAATTCTGGGCGAGGCCTTACCAAGCAGACTCGGACAGCTACGGACACGCCGGGACTTAGAGAGGACCGGAGGAAGGCGCCGAGGTGAGGTGACGTGCGCCGGGAGCGTGGGGAGACCAGATGAAGTGTCCCGGGGTTGGCGCGAGCAAGGGGCGAGCGCCGGATGAGAAGGTTCTACTGGGGAAAGTTCGGGTTAGACGGCGTGATGAGTGGCGTGCCAGCGGCAAACTATCCGGGGAAATCAGAGGGCTGATAGGCAAATAGGCAATTTAGAGTTTGACAGGTGCGGGACCGAGCTCAGAGGAGCGGAGAATGTGGACCGGAGAAGATAAGAGATCGGAATACAAGAAGGGAAGGGAAGGAGAAACTCGAGGCAGAGACGAGGACGGAGGAAAGAGACGGATGAGCAAAGGAGATGGAATTAGGAGAGTAGATAGAGACAATGGACAGATATGAGACAAGAGAGTAGAGACGAATACGGACTATAGAAATGGAGACGAGTACGAGACGATAGAGTGGAGACGAGTACGAGACGAAGTTACGAGGCCAGAGCGATACGAGAGGAAAACCGGAGAGTATGGGCAATATCAAGACTACCGTACTTAGTGCTACGGGAGGGCTTATATACTGACTACGCAACGAGGCAGGTCCGGGGTCCTGGTTCTGGGTCTGGGGGCTGCTCCGGGGCTCTGGTAGCGTCCCGGAGCACCTAGGAGGACAAAGGAAAAACGCGGGTGTTGGATGGGAGTGGCGCCGTTGCTTTGGGAGTCGCAGTGGCGCCGCGCGAGGGAGGACGTGGCGTGACGAGAGGACACGCTGAGGCATGATGCGGGAGTTGATGCGGGACGAAGCATGATGCGTGGGTTGATGCGCGGGGCGATGCATGATGCAGGAGTTGATGCGGGACGAAGCATGATGCGTGGGTTGATGCACGGGGCGATGCATGATGCGTGGGTTGATGCGCAGGGCGATGCATGATGCACGGCATGATGCGTGGCATGAAGCAATCATGCATGATGCGTCGAATGATGCGTGATGCGCCGAGTGTTGTGTGGGTCGCCGTGCTGTTGCACCGGGAATCCCCGGGGGTCGTCGGTAGTGTCCGTGGGGTGCCCAGGGGAACGTCAGGGTCGACCGGGGTATGACGTGATGGCCGTATTGGGTGTTTGTGGAGTTTGTCCCGAGTCAAGGTCGTGCGAGGGGTGTTTGCCGGGGTGTGTGGTGTGGTCCCGGGCCCGGGGCTCAGGCCCGGGAGTGGGTCGTGACACCCCTGACACGCACCTGCCCTCATCAGGAACTTCTACTGCAACCACCCCAAGCCCCAAGTCATCCATGGCATTTTCCCCAATCCTTAGACTTCTTCTCTTTGGATTTTCCTCTGCCAGGTGATTAGTTATGTTCCTGTCACATTATACTGCTTCTAATAAACTTTGGATTTCCCTCTGCCAGTTGTGTGACTTAGCTGCAACCTCTGGAGGTCACCCCTACAATTGTCCTTAGCACAGCTTCTGCCAAACTTTGGTGCTATGCCACAAACAGCTCAAGATTCACATATGGGGAGCACAGGTGGTGATGATATAGTTGTGCAGAGACCTACAAAAAAGCTCTCTACCCTTGGAACCTGCTTTTATGATGAGAACTTTCACTCAAATGGCCTCTTTAGGTAAATAGATTCATAGTCAGAGCTAACTTGCTCTGATGGTGGCTGATACATAGATTGGAGCAAGTATTCTACATATAACACATTTTGTGTAGCTACAGTGCATCCCACATGAGACTCAAGCATTCAAAACTGGGAGTAAGAAAAATGACCACCGCAGGGGTCGAACCTGCAATCTCCTGATTACAAGACATCGTAGTCAGACGCGATGCCATTTCGCCAGGCGGCCTTGAAGAGGACCTTTTTTTAACCTATATGATCGATCAGGTAGGAGTCCTGATGATTTGCTTTTTTCCCTCAGTGATCATTTCCTCCATGCCTCGTCGTCGCTCAACGAAAGCTCGCAAAAGCAGCGGAAAATCACGACCCCTAAACCGCGCTGATGACAAAATCACCAAATGGAATAAGGCTTCCGATATTCCATTGGACGAAGAAGACCTTTGTATGTTTTTTGCAAAAAAGATGGTATCATTGTGCTCTTCTTAAGTTTGTGTAGTTCACGCCTCAAGGGATAAAGTGCTATTAGAAGGC
>QLOM01002801.1:0-42678 GCA_003313785.1 Termitomyces sp. MG148 | reverse complement strand
AGTCTAGACCTTATAAGGCATGAAGCGTCTGCTCGATCTGTTTTCTGCAATTCTCATACCCGCGGTAATGTATTCAACGAAGTCATGAGTTGACTAAAAATAGTAATGTTTGGCTGAAATAATCAAGGTTGGGCCAAATATCAAAATTTGGGACCTGCCTATCGATTTGAAAACGGCTGTAAAATTACCAAAACTTTTGGCGGTCCAAAAACGTCGTGGGAAAAACTTCAGAAGGGCGTTGAATTGGTGAGTTCAGATCTGGCCTTGGTTTGGCTGGAAAAATTCCCATTTTGGAGATATCAACATTGTCATGTTTGGCTGTCCGTCCGCAACTGTAGTACAAACAAGTAGACAGCGAAGGAAAGAGACCGCAGGGCCTCTCACGCCTGTTCCAAATCTTAGTAATAGAATCCGCCTACCTAATATGGATGCTTCGATGCGAGAGAGTAATACGAAATGACGGATCGCAGCACTCAACGAAGAAATTCAAAGGAGGGTTACACAAAACCTTCTTAAACAGAGCTGAACTGGATGTAAAACTCACGAGCAGGAAATTTGGAAAAAAGGCAATAAAATTAGAAACAGTCAAAGACACCTGGTATAGTACGGACTTCGAAAGTCTCATTCCACAAGATGAGCCCAGGACCGAGGCAAGAGGCGGGGTTTTAGTGGGTATTTGGCCGAGCTCCAGAGCAGGTCGGATAACGCCCCCGTGGCCAGGAGCCCCACACACTGTGAATAAAAGCATTTCCTCACGGTAAATATGACGGCAGAACATCGAGATAAACCTGGTTGTTAACCCAGGTGAAAGCCAGCGGTGGGGCGAGGACGCCTAGGGCGGCTAAGCCTCCACTACCAAACGCCACTCCAAAAAAAAAATAAATAAATAAGTTATCACGGGAGACGTGGATGGACTTGATAGCTAAGGGTATACAAAGAATATGCGTTCGACATTTAGAGTCTAGCATGTCGGAATGCAAGTGGACGTTCCAGAAGAGTGATTATACACAGTGCTGGTTCGAAATGCAAGATTTTGGAGGCTGTCGACTAGTGTGAAAAGAAGATTTCTATAACCAAATGCTATTAAAAGTAGCGGTTGGGTTCCCTCTATGGAAATGACTGGTAGTTATCAGAGCCCTAGTCCACTCTGCATAACGGACCGGGTTATCGATAAGTAGTTTAGTCACGAGGCCAACTGGTGTCGCGTGCAATTCCGTGTTCCATTTTTGGCAAAATGTCTCTATATAGTGACGACTTTGACAAACTTCATTGAATGGCCTTCAGGAACAAAAAGCCTTATTCTTATGTTCGACCTGTCTTGTTCTGTTGGTCATTATCTCCCATCTCTTTTATACTGGAAGTCCTTGACGACTCGAACCACTCTTCTCGGTCAAGGACCTTGTTCAGTGCTTACCCCGTGCCCTCTGACCCTCTCGTCAGTGCATCGATAACAGGATACTAAATAAAATAAGGACCATCTTATCACAAAATTCATCCCTCTCCAATACCCCAGTCTACAATGTCACCCAGTCTCTACTATGTTTATCAAGGCTTGTGTCCTCCTCAAGGCATACCCATCCCTAGGAGGAAGAAGCGACAGTTAGACAAGACTGACCCCTTCGGTGAAAATGCCCTCTCTTCCTGATATATTTATCCCACTCCTTACTTTTTGTCATACTTATAGTTCATACAGTGAAACCTTCCCTTTATCCCTCAATCGCATTACCTGCACCATACGTCCAGACTCCTCAGACAATAGCACACGCGTATCTTGGTCCACAACAATCGCCTTTACCTACATGTCTACCTACATCATTCATGACACAAGCAACTCCATGGACACAGCCGATATCCACCCCTCAACTGCATTCGCCCACCACTCTATGGCCAGCAATTGAAGTTGTTCCACCTATTTTTCCTTATGATAGCGAACCACACGGCCTGCTGCCTGAATATTATGAGCCCGGAACCTTCCCGGCGGTTGCCTGGGGCACTCCTGTACCAGTCAGACTCAATCCTCAACTTATCTATAATCCAGCAGACCCGTCGGTTCCACTTTTAGAATGGGATATCAGCCACCGTCCAGATGTTGCCAAGCGACATACAGGCCGTCAAGTAATCGTGCCGCCAAACCTTCTCGAGAAAGCGACGTTGCCACCTATGCCAAATATGTGGATCAAGTCCGACCATCCCGTCCTTGCATCATGGATGGAGAGTTGGGGTCCAATTGAAATTAACATCTCCGATTGCACCGTCCGCGACGTCCTCGATGCCATCTGGGAGTATATGCGAAAACCACTGACCGACGGGGACATGGCACGTGTAATCGCAGCTGGTGAGAAGGAGAATTTGGAGCTCTCCGCGAGACAGAGGGTTCGAGTTGGTCATGAGCTCATTCCTGTTGCTATGAATGATGGTTTCAGGCGAGTTGATGTTCTTGGAGGACATCGTAGGTTCCTTGGCCTGCGAGCTGTGGTGAATTCAGATCGCACATGGACTATATATATGGGACTAACATCTCTTCCTGTTGCATATGCCTGCTAAGTGCAACAATATAACTGGTTTTCCACTATGTATGTGCATCTTTCTCTCTACAAAGACAAAAACATCGTGGAAATAGTGTTAGTCACAAGGACCTGCGAAGTGATAGCGTGTGCCACATGATTCTTCAAATTCGTTGACGCTGATTGGCTGATCGAGGTCCGACGAAGACCGATCACCCACCAAAATGACTGTTCGGCCGAAAGAGAATTCCGAGCTTAGACGTCATTTAAATAACGCGATATGCAGACCATTCAATGTTCTTGCTCTGTTTCACAACCCTTATAGGGTACTCTATCCAATGTCTGCTCCTGTCTCTTCCCCAAGAACGCTCTATGACAAGATTTGGGACGATCACGTTGTGTATGCACTTTTCTATGCTCAAGTGAAATCTCTCAGATTTCGTCTCCTTTAGAGACATAAATGATGATGGTCTTGCACTGCTATACATCGATCGGTAGGTTCAAAATTACATTTATAAAGAAGACCTTGCTCATCCATCTCCAGTCATTTGGTTCACGAAGTCACCAGTCCACAAGCATTTGAAGGCCTGTGGGTTGTCCTGACACTGAATATCTGATCTTTGTCCGACACGTTTTTTCCAGCCGCAATGCAAACAGGCCTGTGCGCCGACCAGACTGCACTCTCGCGACTGTTGACCATAACATCCCGTACGTTCTCGCCTTCTAGCATACATCGTGGGACTTACTGGCTCTTAGGACTGTTTCTCGCAAAGATTTCAAAGACGTCGGCTCATTTATCGCTGAACCTGACTCGCGTGCGCAATGTGCTGCCCTCGAAGACAACGTGAAAGAATTTGGTGTGACCTATTTCGGAATGAAGGACAGACGTCAAGGTCGGACATCATTTCGTCTTCTCCATAGCCGTTCTCACTACTTCTCCTGATAATAGGTATCGTCCATGTCATCGGCCCAGAACAAGGCTTTACTGTTTGTCGAATGTCTACATCCTCGCAGAACCAGACTTAAAGAATTTTCGTAGCTCCCAGGCATTACCTGCGTGTGTGGTGATTCGCATACTTCAAGTATGTTTTGCTTATTCCACGTTCGTGTCAGTGCCGAATTGAATATGACATCTAGCTCATGGTGCTTTTGGATCTTTGGCGTTTGGTATCGGCACTTCAGAAGTTGAACATGTCCTAGCGACGCAGACCCTTCTGCAGAAAAAGAGCAAAAATATGCGTATCACCGTCGACGGCGATCTTCTCGAGGGTGTCACATCAAAAGATGTCGTCTTGCACATCATTGGCATCATCGGCACTGCCGGAGGCACAAACTGTGTCATTGAGTATGCAGGTTCCGTGTTCCGTGGATTTAGCATGGAGGCGCGCATGAGCGTTTGCAACATGAGCATTGAGGCTGGTGCTCGTGCAGGAATGGTTGCTCCTGACGAGGTTACCTTCGAGTATCTCAAGAATCGTCCTCTCGCCCCCAAGGGTGAGGCTTGGGATCGGGCAGTCGAGTATTGGAAGACTTTGAAGACCGATGATGGTGCCACGTTCGATATAGAAGTCAATATCCCCGCGTCCGACATCATCCCCACAGTTACGTGGGGCACTTCTCCCCAGGATGTCGTGCCCATCACAGGCTCTGTCCCTGATCCGTCGACAATCTCGGACCCAGTAAGGCGCGCCTCTGCAGAGCGTTCTTTGTCTTATATGGGTCTGATACCTAATACTCCCATGGAAGAAATCGCGGTTCAGAAAGTCTTCATTGGTTCTTGCACCAATAGTCGGATTGAGGATCTCCGTTCTGCCGCTAGGGTCGTACTAGCAGCTGGCCCTGACGCGAAGGTTGCGCCCAATGTTCACGCAATGATTGTTCCAGGTTCTGGGTTGGTCAAGCAGCATGCTGAAGCAGAAGCACTGGACGTTCTCTTCAAGCGCGCTGGATTCGATTGGCGCGAGGCCGGATGTTCGATGTGTTTGGGAATGAATCCTGACCAATTGGCTCCGGGCGAACGTTGTGCCAGTACGAGTAATCGTAACTTTGAGGGTCGTCAAGGTTCTGGTGGCCGTACACATTTGCTCAGTCCTGCTATGGCTGCAGCTGCTGCTCTCACTGGAAAACTGACTGATGTGCGGAAATTCCTGGGTCCAGCCGCAGAGGCCAAAATCGCAACGGCTCCGAAGTTGAAGCTTGCTAGTGCTTTTGACTTCCTCGATGCTCCTCAAGCGCCACCTGCGCCCCAATCCCACCATCACCAGACGATGACATCCGGTCCTGTACCTCCAAAGGATCTGCCTAGCGGCGTTGAGAAATTCACGGTGATCAAGGGCATCGCTGCCCCTTTGCATATCGAAAATGTCGACACCGACATGATTATCCCAAAGCAATTCTTGAAGACTTTGAAACGGACTGGACTGGCTAACGCACTGTTCTACACTCTACGCAAGGATCCGCTAACTGGCAAGGATACCAACTTTGTTCTCAATCGTAAACCATACGACAACGCCAGGATTTTGGTGGTCACAGGGAAGAACTTTGGATGCGGCAGCTCTCGCGAGCATGCACCCTGGAGTCTGTGAGTCCTCTTGATTAATATCTCGTGACTAGATGCCAACCTTTTGTTGCAGGAATGACTTTGGTATCCGCTGTATCATTGCACCCAGCTTCGCCGACATATTCCAGAACAATTCAATGCAGAATGGCATGCTTCCTGTGGTATTGCCTCAGGAGGATTGTCGTGCATTGGCGGAGGATGCTGAAGCCGGCTTAGAGCTGGAGGTCGACCTCGAGAAGCAGGAAGTTCGTAGGCCCAACGGCAAGGCGCCAATATCTTTTGTGACGGATGCTTTTAGGCGTCATTGTTTGCTTAATGGGTTGGACGACATTGCTTTGACAATGCAGAAGGGAGAGGCAATTGAGGAATTTGAGCAGAGAAGGTCACAACAATGGCCTTGGTTGGACGGCTTCGGTTATCAAGGCACGAAGATACCAGTGTCATCGAAACCTTCAAAGAAAATGGATTGGTAGAATATTGAGAGTATGTAATATATGTACAAGTCACATCTGATTCGGAGTTCCGCATGTTACGCCGCGCCGGCTGTCTTTGAATATTGACGTTGACTGTGGCACAAGTTTGGCCCCAATTCTGCTTATCGTCCACCTTGATTACCGTACTATCTCATGTCTCCTGTAGCATTATCCACTGACAAGGCACATTCGGAATCCAACGGACGCACGTCTCTTAAGTCATCGCCGTCCAAAGCTCAACCTTTCAAGACTAAGCCTATCTCACAACCCGCGCTCGAACCTACTCCAAAACCGCAGCAAAAGCCCCTCTCTGGCCGCTCAAGTAAACCCATCATCACCTGGTTTCAGCGAAAGCTTGCAGGCACTGGACGAACGAAAAGAACGGAAAACCATCGCGCAGTTCCAGAGGCCATTGCATTGAGCAAAAGCAGAATTGGTCCAAATTCGTCATCCTCACGTACTATTCCACGAGTAGCCTCCTCACCTGTGCCATCTCCGACCTATGGCAATAATAGGCATGGTAGACACGAGTCACTTGGCGCCCCACAGCGACGGACCATCTCTTTGAACGGAGATGACCAATACTCGATGGATGGTCGTGACGACAACTCGCTCGAAGAGTCCTCCCTCGCGCGAGAATCAACTTGGTCACCTGCCAGTGTACAGGAAGCTGACGACGACGCGTCTGTCCGTCCAATACCTCCGAGTGCCCCACCATCTCCTTCCCCCTCTCGATCTTCTTCGTCCTATCTCTCGGACCCTCGTACTTTTAGAAGCATTGCAGCGAGTACAAAGCCTACCACTCTGTTAAGTGTCGACATGAACGGGAACGGCATGGCACATATCGCTCAGGCACCTACGACACCCTCGACTTATACGAACCGCTTCCCACATATGCGCAATTCTTCCATTGGCAATGCAGGTGTGCATGGTAGCGGAGTATCTATCACTTTCTCCGCCCTTCCACAGTCCTCGTCGCGTCCCTCATCTTTTATCAACTCCGGGACGCATCTGGCTATTCAAGGTCATCCTGCATTACAAGCACCATTACACACCACACATCATCCCCGAAACAACCCTCGACCTTCCTCTCCACCCTTGGATAATGCCTCGGTATTAACCCTTGCTTCGTCCGCCTATGCCATACCAGGAGTGCGTACGAATCTGGGTCAGTCAACCACCACATCTGCTCGAGGTATCGGTGATTCTTTGTCCCACTTTGGAGGCAGTATCACCTATGGAGATATTGAAAGCACGAGTCAGTTCGTCCTTGGGGATGACGAGAGGCTCGACGAGCGGGACGTCGATGCTAGCGTCCGTGCCTTAAGGCCGCGTAGTACGCGAAGAGGCAGTTGGGAAAGCGAAGCGAGTGGATGGAGTGCGAGAATTCAAGCAGGTGCTGGGACACCGTCATTGATGCGAGAAAGAAGTCAACGGACATCAAACAGCATCAAGACAGGTGCTTTGACTGCTGACAATGCAGACCGCGAGTGTCTAGATGATATCAAAGACAAGGACGACTTTCCACTTGTCAGTGCTGTTTCTATTGAGTCTCCTTCCAATGGAGAAAGCGATAATGCCGATGCATTGGGTCGTAAGGTGTTGATTGATGCCGTCGAGCCTGTTCACGTTGAAGGACCCAAAGAACATACACAACTTGTCAAGTTCGTATCAAATACTCGCCTTAATGAGAAGGACGGATCTTCTGGCATTTCACCTGGTCATGGTGCAGATGCGACGTAGGAAGATTTCTCATTCTCATACGACATATGCATGCTGTATCATCCCCTGTATGATTATTGCCATCTCCGTATTCTATGCACTCATCTGAATGTATACTTCAGGTTTTTATCAACATCTTCTACATACATCGTTTGTACCTCGTTTTATGCGGCCCATATGCCTGATACTCATATCCATCATGGCTCTGTTCTTTAAGTTTTACCGCGTATTCAATGCATCCTCAGTCTTGTGATGAAGCGAGTCTTATTAGTATTATTTGATTCAGTGCTTCTTTATACATATCTTGTGTCCGTCATGCAAATCAAGCACATGTCAAGCTGCTAGGCCCAAAAGCTTTTTTGGAACAGAGATGATGAATGCTTGAATGATTTTCATGGTCACAAGGTCCATGCTACAACAATCGAAGCATTACTACTTGCGTTCCCGTGGTCTCGGAAAGTTGCTGTACCATATGATGCTGGCTATATATGAACTTCAAAGAACACTTGTGGATGCCATAAAGGAAGTTGCAGTCCGCTGGTGAGTGCTGACTTCCAACATGTTGCATGCAATGAGGATCTGGATCAGCACTCTGGTCATCACCACAGTAGTTGTATCAACTACTCAAGCTCAATGTCCAGATTTTACAACTTACTCTCAGGTCTCGAGGTTTCCCTCTCCTTTAATCTTTTCGCTTACACTTCTGTAGAGCCCACATGGTACACCATCGTCGGGTCCTCTCACATTGCCTTTCATGCGGCCAGATCCAGCGTGCCGTACGTTCAATAGCTCAGCCGTTGAGGTATCCAGTTACAAGGAGTCCTCTGAATCTTATGATCTGAAACGACAATGCAGAAAGTGATCGATGACATGAAGTTGCTACTCAAGGATCCAGATCTTGCCAGACTCTTCGAGAATGCTTTTCCTAACACGCTAGGTAACATAAGTGCACCTTTTTGATGATCCCTAATGTTAATGACCGAGTACAGACACAACTGTAAAATATTTCAACTCTGTAAGACTTTCAAGTCACTGCCATTGCCCTCTTCTATCCTGATTGTTGCCATGTAGACGGAGAACCTAGCATTCATCATTACAGGCGTAAGTACCCAGTCTATCTGGCATTAACTTGATGGCTGAGTATTTATCAAGGATATCACGTTTGTTTCATTTGACATCGAAAACTGTCCCTAATTGCCCGGATTAGTGCACAGTGGCTACGTGACACAGCAAATCAAGTTGGTCTGCAATGTTCCAATCTCTTCACATACTGATGATCAAAGTTCGCGCATTATCACTCTCTTTTAGGAGTGGACTCCAAGCTTGCTACCCTAGTGAAAGCAGTCATCAATAATGAAGCTCGCTATGTCGCTGAATATCCGTATTGTAAGCTTGAACATCATCGAAGTCCATTGTTAACGTTGATTTCAGGTGGCGCGTTTCAGCCTCCTCCAGAAAGTGGTCTGGCACCATCTCATAATGATTGGGCAGACGGGGTCACTGTCAACCCGTAAGCATAGATGCACGTAGAACAAAATTGGTGAGGGACTTACCTGTGTGTTTCCTTGTTTCTAGCCCAGTCAATAACCAGACCGTTTTTGAATGCAAGGTCTGTGTATACCCTCCTCACCTGCATCCATTATTAATGATTCTGTCAGTATGAAATCGATTCTCTTTGCGGCTTCTTGAAACTATCCCGGTCCTATTACCAAGCTACTCAGGACACTTCGTTCCTGAATGATAATTGTATGTTTTCTCCTAAAGATTGTACAATTCTCCAGTAAACCTTCTTTACCAGGGCGCGCTGCCATTACCCAAGTATTCCGCGTGATAAATGAACAGTCGCAGCCCACTTTTGATGCTAATTTCAATTTTATCTCTTATTACAATTGGACAGGCGGTGGCGGTTCACTTTCTCCACAAGTAAATAATTTAGGAAATGGTGAACCCAAGGCCTATACTGGTCTTGTAGGCACCCATCACCGACCATCTGACGATCTGAGCACCTTTGGTGAGTTTAATTTTCAGTGATTTTCCTTGAGAATGTTCTCAGTCTTTTGTTGTGCATTTTAGCTTTTCTTACACCTGCCAATGCTATGTTGAGTGTTGAATTGGCACATCTTGCAGAAGTGTTAGATGCCACCGCACAACTACCGGACCTGAGCAAGGAAGCGAAAACTTGGAGTTCCAGAGTGCACGATGCTATATGGACACACACGGTCACTTATCATTGCACAATTTAATTTGCAATGCTGTAACTACTCGATAGGTCGTTGATAATATCTTTGCATATGAAGTCAATGGTAAGCTTTGCTTCGCCAATCGCTCCTTTGTGAATGCTTTACACTTGAAAGTACAGGCTTCGGTGGTCGTTACGTGATGGACGATGCCAATGTTCCTGTAAGTTCGTCGTACCTTATCCTTGACCTTTCCTAAGTGACTTTCAGTCACTTTTATCACTTCCCTATCTGGGTTTTCTGGAGAAGAACAATTCTGCCTACCAAACTACGCGCAAACTTTTGTTGTCAGCCGGTAATCCTTATTTCGCTGCAGGGGCGACATTCAGAGGTATAGGGTGCGTTCATCAAAATACATCTTTACATTATCAGAGGGTCTCATCGTTTAATACGTGCACTGATCAGTGGGCCACACGTCGATCCGTGGCATCCTTGGTAAGATATCCCTGCTTATCGCTCCAATAACTGGATCCAATAAAATTTTCAGGCCTATGTCTCTAATCTCAGCGATATTTGGATCAGACGATGATGACGAGATCCTCGAATCACTCTATACAATCGCCAATGTGTGCTGTTCTGCCTTTTTGCTCGTTTCTTAACCAACATGTGTTGTCAGAACACGAATAAGCTTGGTCTCATCCACGAATCACAATCGATTTACTCGCCCACAGATTATACACGCCCTTGGTTCGCGTGGGCGAATAGTTATTTCGCGGAAATGATTTTGGACTTAGCTGATCGCAAGCCAGAATTGATTCTGAAAACAAACAAAAGTTACAAACCAGGTCAATAACTGCCACAGCTGCGGTTTCCTGGGAAATGAATCCTTGTGATAGTTACAATACGTTCTGCCTTATGAACAGTATAAGAAAATTCACCTATGCAATCCATTGATCAAATTTTTGAAGTCAGAAAACCATAAAAGTCCGAAGCTGTCAAAGCAACAATGCCAGGCGTCATTGTCGTGCTTGACATTGCCACATTCTTAAGATCATTTTTGAATCTGACTGCTTCATGCCCTTTATACCACAAACCATCTCGCATAATTATATATAACGATGTCAGCTACCCCCCGAGAGATCGGGACTCTCATCGTCGTAGTTCTCAAAGCGGTTTGTTCTAGTTTTTGTTCCTCGTTACATATCTCACTTCCCGGCCCAGAACCATCTACCGAACAAAAGACACATCGGAAAACAAGACCCGTACTGTTTAGTAACCCATAACGGAGAAAAACGTCGAACAAAGGCCATTAAACGAGGCGGACAGCATCCAGAATGGGACGAAGAGCTTCGATTTACTCTTTATGAAGACCAGAGCAGTCCTACAACCATCGTGGACGGTACCCCCCCAAAACCGCCACCGAAGGACATTAGGGGGCCCAAGAAAGTGAAGGGAGGCTGGACTATGAAGGTCGCGTGTTTCGCAGACGATCCACGCGAACCTGACCTTATTGGTGAAGCGGATGTCGATCTTACTGAAGTTTTGACCAAGGGAGAGACAGATGGTGAACTTTAAGAATTTCTTCGCACTTCATGCAGTACTCAATGGTCAATTGCAGAATGGTTTACATTAATGAACAAGGACAAATTTGCAGGGAAAGTCTATCTTGAATTGACTTTTTGGTCAAACGTAATTGTCCATGTCTTTCTCTATACTCTTTTGTGTTAAACAGACGCTTGCTCTTTAGGAACCTCCGCCCGAGAAGAAAGTTGCGCCGAAGCCAGCGAAAAGCAAACAGTACGGAGGGCCGGGATCCTTTGTCCCCACGGGTGGAGATTCCACTTCTAGGCCTCTTAATGGAGCTTCTCGGATCGTATCTACTGGCAGTGTCTATGACCATTCCAAGCATATTTCGGACAATATACCTTCGTCGTTAAGAGCGTCAAGCTCTCTCGCTAAACTTGATTTATACGTGCCGCCATACGAACGATCCGTCGACACTGTAGCCAACGAATTTAGAGAGCTGGGAATGTCCGATCATCGACGGAGAGAGAGTTTTCCGGTAGATCAAGTTATTACTATCAATTCCGCGTTGCTCATGTCTCAATGCTGCAGCCCCCTCAGGATGCCCATACTCCTAGGCCTCCATCGCAAAATAGCTATTCAAGTGTCTCGCCCCATCATTCCCATGGGTATGACCAGGGTATATCTGAAATATTAACATATACTTATGACGGTTCACCTGGCTCATCTCCTCATCACACACGAGCTTCGGGTACCCATTATCAAGCGCCATATCCTCCACCAGCTCGTGGACCGCGATACAGCATTCCCACGTCTTCCTCTGGTTTCATGCCATTGTCCAGTTCTTCGAGCTATACGCCCCTTCCCTCTCATTCTTCGGAACCCTCTGTTCCTGGAGGCCATGCTACCTTGTACAATGCGTCTCAATTGAATGCTCAGCCAGGATTCGTCTCACAAGCTGCACCTGACTCATATCTTGCGCCCTCTTCTTCCGGCAGTTTTGTCCCTCAACAATCATTCCCTCAGTCACAGTCGTTCCAGTATGCACAATACCCTCCTTCGACGACACCAGTTCCGCAAACATATTCAACAACACCCGTACAGAGTCAGCTTCCACTGGTTCAGGCGCCACCTCCACAAGGATATCAGGCATTCGCGACAACAACTCCCCCAGCGCATGACGCTGTCGCTAATTCGACAATCACGACTTCATCAACAAATTCAAGGCCGCTTCCTTTGCAGCCACAAGTTGTATATACGCAACCACCGACCTCTCTTTTGTACTCTGCCCCTCCTGCACCGGCTCAGCCACCAATCAATTCGTTCACACCTCAGCCTGTTAATACTATCTACTCTACTAACAATGTATTACAACAACCCCCACCTCCGCCGCCGCCACCTTTACAATATACTGTAGGACAATCTCAGTCAACTACCCAGACCGCTATTGTACCTCCGCCGCCGCCGCCGCCGCCTGGCTCGCAATCACCCAGTCGCACCACCCGGCGTCAGTCCAGCCTACCTCAGCCACCTGTGTTGTATCAACAAGCACCTCAGCAAATGTATCAACTCCCACCGCCACCGCCTTTCCCATCAACCGATTTTACCAACCACCCACTCCCACTCCCACCTCCCCCGCCGACGCATGTTTCCGACCAGAGTCCGTCTTATCATCCTGGTCCGTTACCCAATCCTCCACATGTTGACAGTCAAGGCCAATGGATCGTGCAAGCACCTTACATTCAACCGGGATTCTAGTAAAGTTGAATTGCTACCCTCTTTCGACATCACTTTTGGACTTGAACCCCTACGGAAGCTTTTTCTGGGCATAGATATTTGACGCTATCTGTAATATACCTAGACAAGCCTATATGTACATACGTATCCACGGGTGTATACACAATCAATGATGTTGTCCAGTTGACAATAATGTCACTCTTCGGATGATTCGATGCAGTTCAAATTCTCCTTTTTCCATTTTGCGATCTCGGTTTCTGTCGCAATGATTCCGCGACGCGCAAGGTCGTATCGGGCTTGCTTGCGCACGTCATTCTCAACATAACGCTGTTTCGCTTCATGAGCTTGAAGCGCATCCTCTGCGCTAAACACCATACCAAAGACGGCAACTAGCGAAAACGCAAACCTAATCTATCAGTTTTGACACAGGAAGATCGACTTTCAGCGCACAGGTGGAAACAAGAAACCCTTTGAAAGCGAGTGGTTGCCGCCTTGAGAAACATGATGAGACTATAGCGTCAGAGATTTACTGAAATACTGGGTACTACCGGAACATTGGCCATGAATAGTGGGTAATAACAGCAAGTCCTAATCCAATCGCAGTTGCCCGCACGCCTCCCTAATGTTCATGAGACTAGTTGGTATCAGACTCGGAGATGCCAAGGAAGCAACAGACGTGAATTGCCGCCCTTTTCTGTATCTCATGGGCTTCATCGACGTCTTCACGGTGCCGAAGAGTCGACATGTACAAGGAGAAGTGCTTATAGGCCGGTGCTTGAGTGCGCCAGACCTCCGAATTTTTTCCGCTAATACTATCACGCGTTATGGCTTTTCAAGATCACTGATCCAGTACAACATAGCTTACGAGAGAAATGAAGGGATTTGGTCGCTTGCGATAAGACGGAAAGATTTGGGACCTAGCGGAAATGTCGATTTTTGTCGACCGCACCCTGTGACTAGAGTCGTTTGTACTGCACTATAACTTCAATAATCCAAACGGATGAGACACAGGCATGGGAACGAATGATTATGGAAATAATTACATAATACCATCGATGCCATCAAAGCAATTATTTGAGAACCTCTGGAAACAAGTAAGGGGAAAGAACAGCCCCGGATTCATTTATCACTTTAAATACCACCAGCAAAGTTTCCACGAGTCAAAAGATATGTGACGACTTTGGCGTTGGCCTTCCCACTGGGAATGCTACTCCGAAGAAAGTACTATTGCCTGAGGCTTGAAGCCTGAAGGGCCTGGAGTTCAATCTTTTTTAATCATGCATATCATTGTTTCTGCACCTTCTTTATTCAAGCTCAAGCTCGGACCTGTTCACCTCTAAGCCATGACGTATCATGGTTTTCACAAAAGATCTTTGCTCGAGCCCGACACAAAATGGTTCAAGCTTCCGTCGGCTTCTAATGTCCTGCTAGTTTTTCTTATTATCCGTCCTTTTCGTTTCATTTACGTATATTAATCGACAGGAAGGGAATGTCTGGATCCCTGAGCGCATATGTCGATGAGAATTGATTTCCCCATTGTCATGTACTGTGAATTCACTCTTGAGAGGAAGGTGTACCATCCTGACCCTCACTCGCCAAAAGCAAGAAGTCATCATTGTGCACGAAAGAGTAAAGACGATGCAAATTGAATAGCCAAAGATAAAAACCAATCAACTTGATTTCGACCACCTGCCTAATTCCACAGCAAAAGCGACAGCAAGCTTGGAAAACTCCAGCATATGAGTAAAGCTAAATTCGTCAGATATATCAAGACGACTAAAATAATAGAGAGTTATCAGTCAAGTGCAGATAAGTCGCTAATTACTTACTCGTTGACTGAATGGATGTTCTTGTTGGAGTTTTCAAAAGCGCTCTCTAAATCCTATACGTCAGTGGGTTCGTCCTCCACAGAAGGAGAAGCTGACCAATGGTGAAAGAAGAACGGTACCCGGCCTTGCTCCACGAGGCACTACAATTTATTATCAGCATGAGTTGGAACGTAAGTAATCACTCTTAACTGATCACTGCAGGCATACCCGCACTTTGTCTGAACAAGACATCTCTGATAAGGATTTTTCGTTGTTCAGAATAGTAGGAAGCTTACCTCTACGTAGGGAATGTCAAGATACATGTCTACAAGCTCTTTGTTGAACTGCGTGACACTATAATCGAGTAGTTTGTCAACTATATCTTGCGATACGAGTCAAGGGCATACTGTGAATCAACGAAGTCCGTAATAATGCCGACTTCTTCTGGTTTTCCTTGCTGATACAAGGTGACTCAAAAGTTGTGGATAAATCAAAAGAAAAATCACCTTGACCCAGGCCGTCATGTCGAACTAGCATGTCTGGTCACACAAATCCTGCAGGAGACAAATGACATTCATACCTGGCTCATGGCCAACACGTTGACTGAACGCCTTTCATAATCTTGAGCAACAGCTTGCGAGCCGAGGAGGCCGCCTTCCTGGAGTCAACATGGTCAAGATACTTTCCATGAATTGATCTGATAATCTTACTTCGGCAGAATACCAGTGGAATTCAACAGCGCGTTCAGGGCAGAAGTTGGCTGCAATGAGCGCGCGATAAGCTTCCAAGATTGTGACACTTCCAGAACCATCATCTGCAGGTCAAGCGTTATTAGTGGCTGGAATAAAGCAACGGTTCACCTACCATCCGCGCCTTCGAACTTCCATGGACAAATTACTTTAAGGCAACAGAAACCGGTGACTTACCAGGTGCGGGTAGAAATGGCCACATGTTTGTGCTAACGTGACGGAAAGAATTAGAGAAATGACCATTCAATATGTTTCCGCTTCACCTGTCTTGGTGAGCGCCAATGATGATAACTCCGTTGTCAGTGGTAGAAGTCCCATTGATTCTGACAATCTTTCGTTGAAGACTAAGACAAGATAAAGATCATTAGGTTGATTGTACTGACGATTGAATTCTGGCCCCAAGAGTGGGGGAATTCAGTGAGCGAAATCAGCTTTCGAAGAGACTTCGATGCTGTCTCATCAGTGATCTATTATAATCTGTAAGCACTTTCCCATAAATATACGAGGTCGCCATGCCTCCTTGATTCGGGAAAGGAGCCATTGTTGACTTTGCCTGCCAGTCTACATGGAATAAGATGATTGAAGGAACTGGGAACTGATTTGTTACCTCACTGCGATAATCTGGGATTAACCACATCAGGGGACCTTTGAAATGGGGAAAAAGTGGATTATCTCACGTCTAGTACGGAAGCTGGAAAATTTCTCGAGATTTTCCCTCGGTCCCTTGGTAGAAAGAGTACTCAGAATAGGTTTGACCTGTTCTGTGGCGTTTGGTGATGGAAATGAGGCTGAGGAGTTCACATGGTTGAGTATATGTATCATCAAAGGGCTAAGAGCGGAGATACCTGAGGTCTGTAGCCTTGTGTGGGCTGAAAATCCCAAAGTTTGTGTATCTGTACTGTGTATATGACAATCGATACATGAAGTTGCTTAAAATCATGAAAATCCGACTGACACGTCGAAGAACTTGATTCCTTTCGCTTTCAGTTGAACCTGTTTGATAGTGGTCAGATCTCAGCAGCGAACATGGGAGACATAGAGGACTTTTTCCAGTTCCGACATCCAGATAGGTGCTTGTCCCTCAAGCTGCACGAGACGCTGCGCATTAAGGTCCAAAGAAAACCCCGGATAACTTGTGATGAGTCCAGTGCTAATTAAAGGAGCTTGTCCTTCATATAGAGGAGTTGCAGTGACAATGCATGTGAAAGTTAACAGAAGGGAGAAAGAACGCATGGCAAAATGAGTGAAGCAGCGAACGTATGGGAACAGATGCGTGACCTCGCGTCTCGAGTCGGTCATGTGATCGACAACCAAGGAATTTTCCTTGGAAGGACCCGAATTGTTTGAATTGTCACAGTAATGTCCAAGGCTGCAAAAGCCAAAGCACAAATAGTGGTATGTACAGTCACACGAGGTACTGCGCATATGTACTAACTCTATGATAATGGTTTGCACATGTAGCGTCTGCTGATTCCAGCTGGCAAGGCTGCTCCTACTCCGCCAGTTGGCCCAGCGCTTGGAGCTCGCGGCGTCAAATCAATGGACTTTTGTAAAGAGTTCAACGCCAAGACGGCACACATAGAGCAAGGCGTGCCTACGCCAACCCTCATTACTGTACAACCCGACCGTACATTTACCTTCATCACGAAAACACCTCCGGCTTCCTATTTCTTGAAGAAGGCAGCTGGCATTGAGAAAGGGACTGGCAAGCCAGGTCATGTATTCAACGGGACGGTCAGCCTCAAACACGTGTATGAGATCGCAAAGATCAAATCGACAGATGAGCATTTGAAGCATCTTCCGTTAGAATCCATCGCCAGGATGATTGTTGGTAGTGCTAGAAGTTTAGGCGTGCAAGTCGTGCCGTGAGCCGTAAGTTACGATACATCGTTCTTCTCCCTTCCTGCTGACCTGACTGGTAGATCATTTGTTATTGACCTAACACCCTTTATTGGTTTTACGCGTGTAAAATTAGCTATATTCCGTACTAATGCTGAATGCCCACTATTTGTTTCTAAAAACAGGGTTCGAGGAAATCCGGGATAATTCTCAAATGATAAGATCATATACTGCATTTATGGCCTGTACAAACCAGCCATCGTACTAGAATTAATTCAGGCTGCACGATTATCCCACGTTGCCGTGATGCAGTAAAACAAGCATGTCGAGATCTGGATGCGGGAAATTTACCTGGGACCAAATTTTACTTAGAAAGAAAAAAAATCTTATCTTGTTGGTATCTGCCGAAAACGTACCGAATGCGACATCGAAGCTTGTGCCGAAAAGCAGATACAGGATACACGTTGAATGCCTGCCTGCATCTGTATGGCCTATTCCCCTGCGACCGTGACTACCCAATGGAGGATCCGCGTGTAGTCGAGAAAGATGAATCCTCCAATTGGAATAATAAGACATTTTCTCTCTCAAGAATATAATGGTGCGTGCCAATGTTTCGAATAGGAATAAGGAATCGTGCCGGTCTTTGTTTTTTGACACAAGGCTGTCAGACCTTCCCACTTCTCGGCTATTCAAAACGCGTGCCCTGTTCGATCATTCTGCCTCGACTCTGACCGCGTCGAATCTCTGCTCCACTGACGAAGACTCTGCGTGAGCCTTTCCCTTTACCACACGTTTCTGTCGTGTTCGGCCTCTATCTTTTTGCCAGAATGTCCACGTTCCGATCGGTTCTGGTATTCCCATATCCCCATCATGGATTTACCTGATATCTCGTCAAATCTATCGGTTAATATAAGGGCTTCAGTCGTGTTAAAAGGCAAGGAGGTTCCGAAGTCCTTTACCTACCCTTACCCGAGCCCCACTATCACATTACTTCTTGGACAATGACGACTGCTTCCAATGACATTCTCTCGTGGACTAGCCAAGATCCACGAGAGAGCTCGCTCTTTAACTCTTGGGGTGTTCTCTATCGATTTCAGGTGTGCTTCTACTGTTTTTTTTCCCTTTTGATTGTCGTTCATAGAAACCATCTTTTTGTAGACAACTGTAAGCGCTAATGGTCAAAGTGTCACAATTTTGTGGCGGACAATTCGCCCTAATAAAGAAGATCGAGTGGCGAAACTTGAGTGGTCGAGTAACGGTGGGCTCGGACGTGTCATAATAGGAAAAGTAAACTTTACCCAATCCTCCTACATTTGAGCGCAAGACCTGATAAATGTCCTGTAGAATACTCAACCAATGGCCGATCTCGTCATACCGGACCCCAACGTCAATGTTAGTTTCATTGATTGAAATTCATGAACATAATGACCTACTAAAGCTTCAGGGCATGCGGTACTTCACTGGTCCTGATGGTGCACAATACCGATGGCGGCCAAACCCCAAAAATAATGACATTCTGGTTTGCCTTTTCAAACTCCATAAGCTTTCAACGTCCTCAACACATTTTTTTACCAGCTGCAGGACGGTAGCGGGGCCGTCATCGCTCTTTTCCGTCCGACTCGGCCAACACGCTACCAGATCGGCGACGTTTATGGCGAATTACATTTCTTCCGTTCAGCTGGTATGGGCACAGTGGTACGTGTGGTGACCTAGTTTGTCAATGTAATACCGACAATTTTCCATTAACAGATGCATCCTCCGATAATGGACACAGTGGTCGTCACCATGATGCTCTATCGCTTTTGCGCACAATGGAATCTCTGAGCTATCCAGTGGTCTGCGAAGGAGTGAGCGAGCCTCACTTTGTACTATAGTGCCTGACATCATCCCTTCGATTCTGTAACATACATTATTTAATCCCTCTGTCTTTCGGGCTACACAAGCATATCAATCATACGGTTCATTATTCGAGAACACGTCTTCAGCATTATTCAACCACAATCCCTGAACATACGGCAATAACCTTGGAAGAATTCTATGCATTGATCTACCGGATCGATGATAAAAGAATACACCCGAGATGGATTTAATGATTCTTGGTTTCAAGAACCTCACATGAAACAAGAACGAGGCAAGGTAAGGATGCGAAGTCGTGTATTGGAAATCACGGACACAATTACATACATACAGGTGTACAGCGCACGAGAGGGTTTTGGTCACCAGACCTTCCACGCAGTCCTACTTGCCCAATATATACACTACTTATAATTTCACCTTGACCTCAACCTCCTGATCTTCTGATATGACATCGAGGAACTCATCGACCGTGCGTAGAACCCACTCGGTACCTTCATCACTGGAAAGCCACGCGTCTTCCGCGGACAATCCCTTCAAGTGACGGGCCTTGAGAAGGCCAAACGTGTGGCTTGTGAGTTGTGGTCCAACCCTGCCTTCTGCTCGCAATGTAGCAATTCCAACTACGGAACCTAATGCACGACTGAGGTTCCCCTGATCGGGATCAGCGGGCCCACTCTCGTCAGAGAAGGCTCTCGTATTCCCCGGCAGGGGCGCAAGCACTGTGCCGTAACTTTGTATGATAAAAGCTATGATGCACGAGGCAGGCAAAAAGAATAACACGGACATAAGCACACAAGATCATTGTACATGCAGAAGATCAAAAAGAAAAAGAAGAAAAATTGGCTGATGGCAAGGGGCATGTAACTTTTTACAAGTATCAGATATGTAAGTAGGCGCACGATGCACCCACAAGATCGGCCGATGGGGTTAACGGAACCTCGCCCCCACCCCCACGCCAAGATTGGAGGGAAGATGTCATATGAAGGAAAACATGTGTACTTACAAATGAAATCCGGGTGATAGGTCCCGAGTTTGTCGTGGAGTTTATCTGCATGAGGCGTGTAGATGGAGTTCCACAGGGCCTTACCCCGCTCAACCGTCGATTCGATGTTCCCGGGAGTAGCGAGTCTACATGGGACCACGTCACAATGGTCCAGAACAACCGTCAGGGTCATAATTCCATTTGCAAAGGGTGCCGGCACAGAAGTGTTCGGCAGGGAGAACAGCATCCTTACCTGCGGCAGTGGGATCTCAGGGCCTGTTTGACGTCGTCATCGAGCGCTCCATGCAATTCGGCGAGTGACAGGATGACCTATACAAATTCCATCTTAAGTACTCGCACATTGACATGTAATGACATGGAAGGAAGTGTTTACTCACTCGGGGAACGCCCACGAAGATTGTACTCTTCAGAGCCGACTCCCGCATGAGTGCAGCCTTATTTACAGCGTGAGCCGTGCTGACCCGAGAATCCGCTCTGTCGGGCCTAGTTACAAAACGATACAGGTGACCTATAGACGCTGGACGGTTGGCGCTCAGGAGCGTACATGTCTGAACATTTGTCAAGGTCGAGGAGAGAAAGGCTGGAAAAAACAGGGCAACCAACCGCGAGAACTAGCCAGCCTGTCTCCGCATTCTTGAGCTTTGCAACTTGGGATGTACGAGCAAAAAGAGCATTCAATTTCGGCAAGGGAGGGCTAGGTAGAACGTCCGGATGGCGCAGTGTCAAGAGGTGTTTGATAGATGAAGGAAGGTGTTTAACCATTTCGTCGACCAAGTGAATTGCGAGAAAGAAGAAGGAATATGCTCTCAGGCCTTCTTGTTCACATCACGTCTTGTGTGGGGAATCTCATTCAACAATGAGATTTCCACTCGCACCAAAGCTATCGTCACACATTTTATTGTTGAAGAAAAAACACGTGTTGTATTTGCTCATCACTACATTTTCAAGGACATGTTAGTCTAGTAACCAGTACAAGTAAACAACATCCAGGTAGTGAGCAGAGAGCGAAGGGCCGCGAAACACCCGCTCAGTGGGTTTTGCGGGTTAGAAAAAAAACGAGATATTGCAGGACTATGTGAATGAATGAAGGGTATCAGATGTAATGCAGATCCATGTAATATGCGATGAATAGCATGGAGCGACTGTGGTGAGTCAAGCAAAGGAAGAGTGTATGTAGTGTGCTGCTGCGCTTAGCTGATATAGTACCACCCGAGGGAAGTCGGTTGTCCGTTGGAACCCAAGAGCTGGTTGAGAGGGTTGACGTTACCCATATCATACATGGCACCTAGAACATATGAGTTTCGACGCTCTGCGTTGAACAATGTCACACTCACCAAATGCGAAGTAGGCAGTGACCCAGGAGGTGTTATCCATGAAGGTTTTGGTGGTCTTCATCCAGTTCCAGACTTGACCTTCATCGCACTGGGCCCCACCACCAAAGTTCTAGAGGACAGCATATTATTAGATGATGGAGGCGTGAAAGATGATCTTATATACCTGGCAGGCGTACTCAGTGACCCAGATAGGCAGGTTGAAGGTGCTGTGCATATCATTCAAGTGATCGATGAAAGCTTGAGGATCAGTGCCATAGAAGTGGACAGCAAGGCCGTCAAACTGAGGGGATTGTTCAATTCGCTTTTTCACCTTGTGGAGAAATGCAACCAACCGTGCAGCCGTCACAGGCAGCGAAGAATTGCTGGAGCCAAGTCTTGCCGGAGGGAGCGTTGGTGGGGGCCGGAGAAATCAAGCTGTAGCCCTTGGCCTTGAGAGGCTGGATGTACTGCTTCCAAAGCTGAGCGCCGCGCTGAGGAGTCATATCAGACTGTCCCTGTTGATTGGGCCTGCGGACGCTCAGCCAACGTATGACGACTGGACATGACGTACTTACTCATTGAACCCAAGGACAGTGTGTGCATAGCCCTGGACCACAATGCGAGCAAAGTCGGAAACTTGTTTCTCACCCCAGAGCATGGGAACGCCCTGGAAGCCAAGTTCCGTTGCCTTTGGGGGAATCCAAGGACTCCAGGTGTAAAGACTAGCGGTTCGTGTTGGTAGAGAACGAAACAAAGAAAAGTGAAAATGGCTACCGAGTGCTCTGGTCAGACTTAAAAAACGCGAGAGCCTTGTCGTCGTCTTGAGGCCAGGCGATACCAACTTTGCCGGAACCACCACCAGTGTTACCCGAACTTGGGGCGGGGCTGGGCGAGCTGGATGCGGCCTTGGTGGTAACGGCAGGAGCCTGGGTACTGTGTGCCTGGGTGGTGGGAGCCTTGGTAGTGGGTGCCTGGGTGGTGGGAGCCTTGGTGGTGACAGGGGTGGAAGTCGGCTTGGCAACGGAAGAGGCGGCCGAGGGGGGAGGACGGGGCTTGCAGCGCTTGCTGTTGGTGGAACGCTTCTTCTTTGCAAGGACAGCGTGGGAGGCCGGAGAACGCGCGTGGAGGTAGTGGGAGTCTACTGAGAGAGCAGCGACAGGGGCGGCGCCATAGGAAAAGGCGAGAATCGCGATGGAAGAAAGAGCGAGAAGGTTGAGGAATTTTGACACGGCCATCGGGAGAAAAGTCGAGGGAGCGGCAGAAAATGAACGGAGGAGGCCGAGCTTGCCAATGACAAGAGGAAAGGAAGAAACTGTTTGTGCATTTGTCTTTTTTTGACATTTTATACAAACCGGCGGTTGTTGCCGACATCAGCGCACTGACCAATCTGCCAAGCGAGGAACGGCGCACGCAATCAAAGTGATAATAAGACTTTGTCGTTTCCAAGGTGCTAGCAGACAGTAGTTGCGTGCTCAGCAGCACGACGCGTCTGGAACATGTCGTGATCTTCTGGCGCTGTTAGCCGCCCAGCAGAGCAGCGATGGGCTGTTTATAGAGCCACGAAACTTTTGGATGTGCTGCCATGGCGACATCAAAACATACTTGCCATATGCGGATCGTGTTTGCGCGTGTTTGCCGACATAAAGCCGTGTCGCTGCATCGCGTTTTTCTTCAAGTTGACCTCCAAGTTTGACACGAAGAAACCGGTTCACTCAAGTTCATTCCACGTTCATCAACCACCCAATCTCACAAAGCCCACGCACGCTCGTAATGTCTGACGCCCCTGCCGCCCCTGTCACCGAGAACGGCGCTCCAGTTACGCAAGAAGAGGCTCCTGGCTTCAAGGTACTTCCTTATCCATCAATCCTATTTCTGTCCTCACTCCTATGTCAGGTCTTTGCCGGAAATCTTGCGTACTCCACCACGGATGAAGGGCTGAAGGCTTTCTTTGCGCCCGTCGCGAGCGACATGTACGTGGCATCTCTGCACAGCCCCCGTCTCCATCATTTATCTTCCATCAAACAACAGTCTATCTGCACAAGTCATCCTACGTGGCACCCGCTCCGCAGGCTATGGCTTTGTTGCTCTCGCTACCGCCGAGGCCGTTCAGAAGGCCGTCGAGCTCCTTGACAAGAAAGAGCTCGACGGCCGCCAGGTATTCGTCGAAGTTGCCAAACCTGCTGAGCAGAAGGACAAGGAAAAAAAGGAAAAGAGGACGAGGACCAAGAGGCGACCTGGCAGGCGCGGCAGCAAGGCCGTTCCCGGCGAAGTCTCAGAGGCCGAAGCTAATGGTGAATCCCCCAAGGTCGAGGAGGCCGTCATCGATGCTCCTGACGTTGACCAGCCCGCCGCCAAGCCCAAGAAGAAGAAGAAGGGCCCTGTAAGTGCCTTAATATAACTTTACCTTCGTGATATCATCTCAACCATTCTTATATTAGCGCAAGCCCAAGGTCAAGGCTGAAGGCGAGGCTGCTGAATCTGCTGTTGCCGCTCCTGCCACCGAGGAGATCGAGACCGACGCCGCCACCGCCGCTCCTGTTGAAGGCGCTGCCAAGAAGACACCTCGCGTACGCAAGCCAAGGGCACCTCGCCCTCCCCGTCCCGTTGGCGAGGATCCTGTTGGCGAGCCATCCAAGACTATGCTTTTTGTTGCCAACCTTGGCTTCAACATCGATGATGCAGGCCTCTCTGCTCTGTTCACCGATGCTGGTATCACCGTGAACTCTGCCCGTATTGTTCGCAGGCGCTGGGGCCAGCCTCGCAAGAGCAAGGGGTACGGTTTTGTCGACGTTGGCAGTGAAGAGCAACAGAAGAAGGCTATTGCCGCTCTTGAGGGCAAGGAAGTCAGTGGAAGGCCTATTGCCGTCAAGGTTGCC
The DNA here is from genome assembly GCA_003313785.1 of Termitomyces sp. MG148. Taxonomy (NCBI): domain Eukaryota; kingdom Fungi; phylum Basidiomycota; class Agaricomycetes; order Agaricales; family Lyophyllaceae; genus Termitomyces; species Termitomyces sp. MG148. Next base: position 18,536 of record QLOM01002801.1, on the reverse strand, counting down.
GTCAACGCCTCTGTTCACGACGAGGAAGCCACTACCGACGAGGCTAAACCTTTGACCGAGGCTGCCGAGGTCGCTCAGGGTGCCTCAGCTGTCTGATACATGATCCGTTACGCATGCCCGCGCTCCGAAATTGCATTTGAAGACTCAGTGAATTGTGTTATTGAAAGTCCCTTGATCGATTACTGCTTTCACTAGTCAGGTCTGGCGCTATATAGTTCATAACGTTGTGGTTGTATGATGACTCTAATTCCCGGTGTGAGTGTGACTTTCCGGAAGCAATTTTGATAAGACAGCACGTGCACGCGTGTGCTGTTCGTTGTTTACGTGTTGTTTGTTCAGATATGTCTGGAGATGAAGACGATTACCTATCCGACAAATTCCTAATACCTGAATCATCCGCCTCAGTGCAGCCCAAAACATATGCTCAGCTGCGCAAAGAAGCTCAGAAGCAGTCTCAATTGAAGAACGAACAGAACGGGGTCAAAAGTAGACGTCAGCGCGAAGTTGAAGCACGCGAAGAAGGTCTCAACAAGAGCCTCTTTGAGCGTGCAAAGGAGGAGGAAGATGCGGGCATCTCTTCCGGTAACAAAGCCCTATTAATGATGAAGAAAATGGGCTTCAAACCGGGGCAAGCTCTCGGCAAGACCGAAGAACCTGCAGTGAAACCTGCTCAAGATGATCAGGCCCCAGCAGGGGCTGGCCTTGGTTCTACAGATTCGACTCTTCCACTATCCGGCCACATTGTAAAACCAATCCCTCTGAATGAGTGGCAAGGTTTGTTGTTGCATCTGGTGCAGGAATTTTTGATTGACGGCCAGTACAGGGAAGAAGGGGATTGGTCTAGGCAAGAGGGCAGCATCCCCGTCGACCTCAGCCGAAAGAGCTGCCAAAATGGCAAAAATGGCTAAAGAGGCGGAGGAAGTCAGCCACCAGGATTACCGGAATAGGTCACGACGGGAATATGAAGAAAAACGCGCAGAAGGGCGACTTGGTGCGTTTGCTTCTCTGTTAGTATCGGCTCCACAACCATATCGAGCTCTCTGTCAGGACCGGCACAACGGACTTGTATAACGCTAGACGAACAAGCGGGGAAAGCTGTGAGTCTCCATCCCATTCTTCATCTATCCTGCTATGGTAATCGGTGATAATTACTTATGCAGTTCCATGTTTTATGGCTGAATCCCATCAACCCTGACTCGTTCCCCGAAGGGCTTGTGGACGCATTGGCCCTGCGTGGCGCCACAGGGCTTCCGCACGACTATCATGGCGAGTCGGTCCAGGTGCGCTTGCGAAAGCAGATGCAGGCCGATGCGCTTCGTCCGATCGACGACGCGCCCGTCTCACCAAAGAGCTGCACTGTCATTGATTCTTTCCCTGCGGAGGTAATTGAAGAAGCCGTTCAGTTTTTACGTCTCCAGGTGAAGTGATTTGCGACTTTGTAACATGCTTTTTCTCTCAACTGTTTCCTTCCCCTTTAGGCCCAAGATCGCCTCTCCCTTGTGCTCACCTACCTTCGCGACGTGTATCAGTATTGTTTCTGGTGTGGAGTGCAGTATGACGATGAGGAAACGATGGGGAACCAATGTCCTGGGCCTGATGAGGAGTCTCATGATTGAAGTACTCGACTCTTTTGTTCTTTTGCGAAGCATGACAACGGTAATATCTATACTACGTATCTACGTTACTTTAGACCCGTCAGGCTGCACATATGTCAAGTTTCCGTGCACAAAAGAGGGTATGTACGGAAGGTCAATTCGGTGACCCATGCTCATTGCTCGATATGTAAGGAATTCTGGATCATATGATAGCTTACCGAACTAAAGGTATCCAAGGTCCATTATGTTGCCATAGAAAAGGATGATGGTCATCTGATAACCGACATACGATAGAACAAAGTCGAAGGTAATAGCTAAAGGAGTGTATCGTCCAAAAGGATTTTGCCATAACGAGAGTAAGAGCCAGAAGTGGCGATAAAAGCTAAAAGAAACGTGTCCGTCAACTAGTATTACAGAGTCAAAACCAATGGTCCAATGTTAGAAAGTCCTGATTTACAACTGTCCAGGTATAAGATACGGTTTCGGGATAAAAAAACTCAACAACAGTGGGTAAGAGAGCGACGTCGTGTATAGCGCGATTTAAGATCGGCGGACTGAGGAGGAGTCGAGATACGCGTTCCGATACTGCGACGACCGCGGCGATGGGTTTTCGTGACTTCACCAGAAGTACGACTTTCGGAAGGGGACTCAGTGTCCCCAGTGGTAAGAAATGAGCTGGAAGTGGATTTATGCCAAAACGCAGGCAAGGTAGGAACAGTCATAGGCGAGATTGGCGGGGAATCACGAGGTTCGCACGGGAATGTGGGCGAGGTGGGCGATGCGCCGGGCGTTTTGCGGCGGACGTAAGAAGATATAGGAGTATTGACAGCAAGGTCAGAAATTGAGCCATATATATTTATTGTGAGATTGTTTGCAGATCGTCGGGAAAGGCGATTGGGGGATGTACATGAAGGAGAGATAGTCTGGGTCGATATTGTGAGCTGAGGAAGAAGGATGATAGAAGTCAAGACGACAACTCACGCGAATGGGGGATTGCTCGTGTTCTAATGAAGAAACAGAAGACAAGCTATCTCGGCGAGGCGAAGACTGAGTCGGATGTCAGTTATTAGAAAACAAAAACTAGGAATATACTACGGGAACATACAATGATGGACGAATAAGGAGAAAAACGAGCAGCTCTGCATCGACTCGACTCTCTTAAAGATTGAGTGGATTTCGATCTGGAGGGCATAGGCATTCCAGCACCAACAAGTCGAGGTGAAGTAGAGGGTGAAGAAAGGACAGAGTGAGGCCGATGATTCGGGCTTTTCGTAGTTTGGTCCAGGCCAAGAGTTTCCATAAGCTCGACGAAAGAAGGAAGAGAAGTCATTGACGAAAGAAGAAGGAAAGATAAAGTCGAGGTATGGGTACTTCAAGGAGACAGAGTCCAACAAAGGTCTATAAGGGCGTTGATAGACCTAGTAACAACCCGGGATCAGGTTGTCATCTCCTGTGTTGTTATTTGAGGAGCCTCTTTAGTCGGGGTCGCGAGGACCAAAATAAGACTATAACCGGTAAATCGGTTGGCAAGGCGATGCCACTGATGATGCATAGAGTGAATAGGAGAAGAGGATCTCGTGATCCGGCTCGACTCACAAACCAAACAGACCCACACATTATTCGTCTTCATGAACCAACAGCAAGGGGGACAAGCTGCAGGTGCTGGCGGACAAGGAGCGACCATGCCTTTTGGGGCATTGAAACAAGATATGGAGTACCTTTGTGCAGGTATGATTGACGACGAAGCTTAATTGAATGCATGTTTCTCAATTTTGCAACGAAGATTGTGGTGCCAAAAATGAGATAAAGTCACGAGAGCCTATTCGATGCAGAGAGTGTGGACATCGTATCATGTATAAAAAGCGAACAAAGCGCAGTACGTTCTTCCTCTAAACGAACCCTGACTATGATTGATATCAACCAGTGGTCCAATTCGAGGCACGGTGACATCTATGGTGCGCAGTCACCACTACTTTTGTGCAAGTCGAGTCACACCTTGAACAAACATCCAATTCCTTATCGCTCTAGGGAATATGCGTATCATGATGAAAAGAATTGGTCCTCAAGACCGATTTTAAATTTGACGGGACGTCCGTATTAGATATCTTCTTTTGATCTTGTGCAAACAACAAGTTTGAACTCGATAAAAGAATTACAAATTACTCACTATATATGTGACTTGTGTGTGACTCGGTCTCAGGACCCCATCAACTTGTGACGACAGACTTTGACACTAAAAGTTGACCTGGCCCTGGAGGTCAACGATACATGAAGCTGTCTCATCCTCTGGAAGTAAGTCACAAATCGATGGAACTTAGATTGATGGAATTTCGATTATCCTCACACGGTAGCGAGGGCGTGGATACTTTCTATTGCTGAAAATTTTGAAATTACGTTATGTTTGACGATATTTGAAACTAAAGGCACAAGATACCCCTCGTAATCCCTCTCACACAATCAATCAGACAATGCGAGTAGGCAAAGAGTCGAGAGACCGTAGTGTTTCCGGAGATCTCGAGGTACACAACATTCATAAATCTTCTGCCTCCGCTCATCATGACACCTAGGAGTCTGAACCAGAATCACCCCATAATGATGACTTCATTAATCTGCCTGGAAAGCCTGGCCGCAAGAAAAATCCAAAGTATGCCGCTTATCTTATGGGTCACGGTCATATCCGATAATGCAATCCCTACAGCTCTCAGGCGGCAAGACGCGACCAGAACCGGATTGCGCAACGTGAATTTCGCTTAAGGAAACAGCAAAGGGTATGGTCTTGGTTGCTTCGCGTTACTTGGTAGGACACCCTAAACGAAGGCTTTGATGTAGATCCGCGACCTTGAGGCTCGTGTTGAAATTCTATCAGGCGGAACAGATGAAGCATTAGGGGAGATGAGAAATATGCTCAAAGGTTTGTCTGCTATGCATCCTTCATTCTCGTTGCCTCATCTGCTGCGCAGACCTCATGGCCGAAAATCAAACTTTACGTGGTCTTTTGCGCGGTGTAACTGCGTTCATTGGCGATGGGGCTGGAGGATTGCTTCCCAAACTTGGATGGGACATGACAGATTTTAACCAGTTTATCAATCGGTCAGAAACCGACACTGCCTTTGAAGGGTACCAGGCACGGAAGAAGGCCGTGCATGGTGGTCAAGCTCAGAAACGCTCTGGCGAAGATGATCTCTTCCATGCACGAGCGAAGAAAGCAAGAGCGAGCGAATCTGAGCCCGACCGTCATCAGAATGGATTCAATCTCCTAATGTCAATGGGTACAGCACCTCTTTCCAACAACGGCATCTATCCAAGCGCAACAAGGTCAGGAGAAGGAGGTGGAAGCGGCATGCTACAAGACCTTATCCACAGTTCAGGGAATTCTCCTATGTATGTACAGCAAGCGTCTCCATCTGCCACCTATACCGGAGCATCAGTTGGCAACTATCAACCACCGTACATGCCGGGAGTCAACCTCAACTTGGAGCAATCCCTCGTGTCTGTACCTTTTACTCCTCCAAGCACAGGAAATGTTTCCACCTCTCACACGATACCACCGCCATCTCGCCACTCATCAGAACCTCTAGAAGACGACGACGATCCAAATAAAGTCGAAGCACACAAACTCATTCAGTATGTTCATGGTTGTTCCTTTCATTGACACTGGTATTTACAACATGACCAGTTACCATCTGGATAATTATAAGAGAAACAACCAGTATTGTCTTCCTTCATCCCTACGGCCATCTATGATCCAACGGTATGTGTGTATACCTCATGATAATGTGCTTGCGAGTGATGTTTCTACGTCAGAACAATACCCCATGGTATGCCTCTTGATATCCTTGCAATTTTACAGAATTGATTTTGCGCTTTAGAAAGTGTTATTGATGGAATACTTCATGCTGAGTTAAGGGATCGAATGATACTTCTTCGAAGTCCGTGAACTTTGACCTTGACTGAACTTGGCTTATATTTTCCTTACAGATCGCTACGACCTTGTTGAGTGCCTCATAGACTACCGACGCTCCGTCACGATCCATGGCGACGACGTGCTTGCTCATGCTAACTGGGAGATTGGCGAGAAGTTCCTCCGGCAATATGGGTCTGCATCTGTGGCTTATTTCATCTTGAACCGCCGCTTACCTGTACGATAGGTTTTTGATCGACCAAGCGACCTTGACCATTGCAAACCGGTGGCGAAAAGAAAGAGGGGAACCGGAATTACGGTTGACAGATATTGGAAGTTCTGAAAACACGCCATCCAGATAATATTCGGGACCTTGGATAGCCGTCATTGACGGTCGGTGATTTTTAACTTAAATATGAGTGTTTTTGTTGTACAAGCAGATGTCTATTAAGTTGTACACATGTAATGTATCCTGTGGGACAATTTCAAAGTCAAGTTGACCTACTCCAATAGAGTCCGCTCACCTCGACATTACCACGACGCTTTGTGAACACCGTTAATCTCCCCACGAAGAGCTTTAAGTCTAAATTGGAACTGAAAAACGGTTCAGTCCTACAGGCACATCGCAAAGACATAAGACAGACTCACTCGACATAAAGCAAACTCGCTCATGATACCTCGGCCTCTTCCTGTTTCAGAACAACGGTTTTTCACAGTTGTAGGTCGGGTATAGCGTCCAAAAGTGTTTAGCTGCAATTGGGCCTGGTGGCGGACTTGGGGAGGCAGCGTTTGGTTTCTAGCAACATAAAGATATGCTCTCCGAGCTATCTCGTTGGCCTGAACGCCCTTGCGCGCCTTGATGTCGCGTAAGACACGAATATTGGGCATGGCTGATGCTTAAGAAGTGACTCAGTCACACAGTCACGACCAATAGTTGAGACGACTGTGACAGCCGGTTTGAATCGGAAACACTTTGCGACGCGACAGTATTCAAATCCAACCTCAACCTTGGTGTTTCTCTTTGAAAAGGACATGGATATAAACCTGGTGCATTTGTCTGCGTTTCATTCCATTCTTCATTGAATCTAATACACACATAAGCCCTAGAATGTCCATTCATAAAGTCCTACGATTGAAACAACGCCGCACTTTCGTCTCCTCACTATTTGGAATTACTTTTTTTGCAACAATGCTTACCGTATCGGCTTCCAATATTCTTCCGTGTCCAGCCCGCCCCAACAAAAACCGACTTTTGGATGGTGAACGAGAAGGAGAATCGCCGGCTGACGGTCGCGTTATCATAGCAAAGCGGCCAAGGAGGTGGATAGAAGAGAAACATCCGAATATAGAATGATTTTCTTTGCAACATTAAGCACTCTGAATCTTACATAGTTCGGGTTCCTTTATCACCCATGAACAGGCGGATTGAACGTCCTCACAAAGGTCCAATTGACTTATCGTCAAAAATACACTGGCTACTGATACATCAACTATCTGGAGTGTCTCTACGATCAGAATTGTCTTGATTGCGATAATGTCTTTCCTGCTCCTCGTGAGTTGCACTAAAATACGTGATTGTGTGAGCAATTGTCGCATGGAGTGGCGCATTGACCAACTCACGGTAGCACATTCTCTTGTATGGGTATACAAGCAATAAATGCTAAAATATTGATGGCCAATTGGCACAAGAAAACAACGTGTAAGGCTTTCGCATAAGATTCCACAGCTACGCGTTGCACACTGGGTTCCAGTTGGGGTATATATTCTGTTGTCTTCCTGAGGAATAATCAGCCAGATTGAAGAGCCGAGGTATCCCGACTGTACCGGATCTTGTCGATGAGCTGGATTAAGCAATTCACGGTGAGAACATGGAGCAAGGAATATATAAAACTTTCATCTTGCCTCCGATGAATCAGGACCCTGTATTCGTGTGCGAAGTTGGTGCAGGAGGACAGCTTGCAAGAGAGCCCCGCTCAGACTTACCCCTACGACTTGCCCAGTAGTTCGAAAAAGGTAAGTAACTTAGATTCCTGTAAGTCTAAACGCTGAAAGATCAATGATAATAGCGCACTGCCTGTGGCGACGGCCAAGTCTTCTTTGTATACGCCAGAAATCATAGCCTGAAATGTATCAATAGCCAATTCAAAGGTCACAAGAGAGACTGATACTAACGATCAAGGTACTGGTGATAAAGCTCGCCATTCCAAAGCCCTGTGGCACAAGATCTAGGTACAGATGCCAGGAAGAAGACTTCTCATCCCACAGGACGATAAGGATGCTTGCAAAGATAGTCAAACCGCAAGATGCCAGAGTAAGACCATAAAGTTTTCCCGTTCTGCGCATGATCCTGAGTAGAGGCTCAGGATGATATTGCTTTCAGTCTATAATGAAAACGAACCAGCCCGCGAGCACGCTCCCAAAGGAAATGGCAACCTACAGGGGGAATGAGATATCTCACATGGACGTTATCAATAAAACGTACCGAATGGGGCATCAGATGGAGTCCTGAGATATAGGATGACTCGTAAGCATTCCCGACAAGTTAGCATCATATGTGAAATGAGATTCACCAGATTTTGCGGCAGACTCAAACCGCACAGCAGAGAAGAACTAGAATACTTTTCAGTACTTGCTAACTTTGTCGATGGGAAGGACAAAGGCACCTACCAATGGGACATTGTAAAGCTAGAAACGACTATTCATGAGTGAGACACGTGAGGTTCCAAGACGGAACTCACTGTTGAAAAAGCTGACATACTTGTCAAAAGATTGGAGATTGAGACAGCCAGAGGTGTTCGCCGAGTCATCAGACGTAAAGGCATGACTGGGTATGGAGCCCAGTGTTTTTCCGCATAAACAAAGAGAAGTCCGAGAACGAAACTCGCACTCAGCAGGCCATAAATAAGGGGATGCGACCAAGGAAGCTCTTCTGCGGTTTTGATACTAAAGCCAAGTAATAAACAGCCAACAGTGCCAGCGAGAGTCGTTGAACCAAGAACATCGATGCGACGCAGTTTCTCAGATAAGCTCTGTTGTCGAACCGCCAAAGGCAGAGGGATGTTAACCTTTATTGCAACCACGATGAAACTGAAAAGCAGCAACGGCGCCTAGTTCGACAGTAAGCCATTCTGAGAATTCTGTAGTTCAAAAGATGAAGTGAACCTGCATGTAAAATGCGGCACGCCTACGATGAATTGATACCCTTCCTGGACACGTCATTCCTAGCCTCAAGACTCACCATTCGAAGTTATCATTAATCCATCCGCCCAGCGGACCACCGAGTCCAGCTCCCAATCCATACAAGCTATAGGAGTCAACGTTGAATCAGTTGTTAGAAGCGATGTGCAAGATAAATGTACATGTTTGCCATCCCTTGATAAAGTCCTCGCTGCTTTCTGAAAGATTATAAGTGAATATTACGCATCCTAGGCTGAAACATGGCCAAGAGACTAACAGAGGTATGAAGTCAGAGACAGCGATGCTGGACACTGCAAACAGATTCAATTGGCTCCCTAGGGATTTAGTAACGAAAAAATGAACCTGTCATGACACTAGCATTAAATCATTCAGTCAAACACGGATATTACTACACCATGAAGCGGAACTGACCCTCCACCTCCCATCCCAGCAACGGCGCGAGCAGCAATCAATGCTCGCATTGAAGGAACAAAGCCACAACATATGGTGCCGGAACCTGACGTGGATCACTCCTGTGATTCCAAACAAATGACGGATCACGGTCGTACCAAATAATGTCAGAGCAACTAACATAGCTCCTTTTCTGCCCAAGATGTCTGCCAAACGTCCTAAATGAATTATGGGCATTCAATGTGTCAACGATAAATATAATAATCAAACCATAAATCGGCGTAAAGCAGCAGACAGATAGAAGATAAGCTGTTCCGATATATGATGCCTCATTAGACGCTCCGAATTCACTCCCTATTGGGGCCAATAGCGTGGCAACAACCGTTCCTGCGCTTCATTTCAGCGTTGCAGCAAACTCACCCTGATTTGCATACGAACCGTCAAGCGCGCCCAAGAGTACACCAGACCATAGACCAGCTAAAATCCATATAGTGTCGGCTCGAGAGAACCTGATCATTGCATGGTCGTCGCTAGGAGGGGTAGGAGGCGGTTCTGAGGCAACATGGCCAACATCATCAGTAGCACAATACGAGGGCGAGACCTCCTCAAGCAGCGGCCTTGTTTCGTCCGGTAAAGACCGGCGATCTGAATGCATGAGGAGGGACCAGAGGGAAATTTATGGCAGGGCCTAGCTTTATATTTTCGGTGCGATCGCGTTGTCAAAGATTGCTGTTCGCCCTGACAAATTATCGTGCTACGAGCTAAAGCGGATCGCGTAGGGACAAGCACATAATCTCAAGGTTCCCATTCTGTGATCCCTTGCATATAACTTGCAGATTATATTGATTTCGTTGTCATTTTCCGTATTCATCGGTGATTTCACCTTACCCGGCCGGCTTCCGACTGAGTCGGTATGGGTGGGCTGTGAATGGTCGCCTGTTTGAAGTTCGTGGTTATGAGTTCTTTGTTACGACACACAGGCCTTTGAAAAGTTCAGAGCAGGCAAACGGCATAGCACAAGAACATAGGCTTTACTCGGCTTATTCTTACCTCAAGTTTGGGCGTGTTTTGGACTGTGGCGTGTTAGAAAAGATAATGAACATTTTCCATGTCTTCCGGCCACTGACTCGGACTGTCTTTGAGGGTGTCCATCAGTTTGGCTTGAGCGGGGGGTCCGGACGTATTAGTGACACGTGTACCCGGAGGTACAGTTTTCCGCACTCGAAACATGAATGATACTTACCTCAGTAAACACACAGAAAAGGGGTTAACGCCCACATACCCAGCGCCCAAGGTCTCTGCGACTGATGCTCAATTGCTCATATCAGGCGCATCGCACACGCACAGTCATAGGATGGGTATAAAGCCTTGACAGATTACTCTACTCTACTTGTCACCTTCCGATTCGTCTTCCACCGAATGATTGTACCGGATTTCTAGAAATCACTCACACCTGTCTGTGCTCAACTATCCGTGAACGTCGTTTGGTGATCTCTGTCTGGCCTCTCCTGAAACCATTGGTATTCCTCTGAGCTCGGATCTCCTTGAACTTTTTTCCTCCTTCAACTCCTTCAGTCTCATCCATCAGATATTTACAGCACCGCGAAGGACCCATCTGTTCCGGAACAAAATTTCAAATGCTCGTGATCCCGTCGACAACAAAACTCGGGTAATTTTTTCTGGGAAACAAGTCCACCGCATCAGATTCAAGTGAGTCAACGGGTGATCTATGAACTGGTTTGCGTGGTTGTCAATCTACCGGGGGGACGCCGCCCGTCCGTCCGACAAAGGTCCCATAAGCTGACAGATTACTATATAGGTTGTTCAGTGGTGGGAGATTCTGGGATCTGCTGGCAACCTGATGATGTGATCGTCTGCGCTCTTTCTGGACACATGATGTGATCCTCGAGGCGACAATGAAGTCATCATCTCCCAGGATATCATTAAATAGGACCAGATAGAACCTTGTCACCCACATGAATATTCTAATTTTGCAGAATGTTCACAAGGGTGCCCCAAGGTTGACATCGATGGTGATTGGAGGCATTTATAAGGGCTTATCAGATGCACGTTCAAACCGTTTTGCTTTCGAAGGGTACTGGTTATGTTACCTGTCAACTAGATGGGCCGAGGATCTCATGAGAGGCAACAGAAAAAATCTAGGGGGGGTAGGTAACACGCATTTGCACGTGTCAAAAATACACATCAGTCATTGTACAGATAAAAAATCGTTGATCAGACGCAAGCGAGTTGAACGTTTAACATGAAGTGTCCGGTAAACTTCGTTTCCTCGAACCCTTGAACGAGTAACCACTGTCGGCTGGCAGAAATATCGTGCATCCCTGCCATGCTTCGATGCCGTTGGCAGACCTTGAGAGAAGAAGAGGTGGCTTGGAGCACCCAGGGACGGGAGTGCGTGTGTCCAAGATCTGCAACGACCAAGACTCGGCAGACTGTTTTGATGCGCAACCAAAGCAAGTGAGAAAAGAAAGTCTCTGAACTACATCGTACATAGGAGAGGGCGAGAGAGTCATGGCGGCCACTGAAATGAAATTTCTAGACCAGGAACAAGCTTACATAAGTAGTGATTTTCGGCTTGTCGTCGTTGGCCGATTTCGTAACATTCTGGAGGTCGAGAGGTGAAAGGTCTAGGACGACAAACTGAAAGACATTCACAACCCGCCTTCAAGCTCGTGTGTGCACATCTCCATGCCGTCTCCGTCCCTCCAACCTGCTCATTGTGACTCTCCGGCCCACCAACTCCCGCCTCAGCCTTCGCCTCGCTCGACTCATGCTTGGAAATCTGTTTTTCGGCTTCCCAATGTATCGTCCAAAAAGATATCCACTCCGTCTCCTCAGCTCGTCATTGATACCTCGTGCATGCCTAATACCCCCTGTACTAATATAACATCGACTCTGAGCCCTACCTCGTACCTCTCTGACCAGCGTTCATCGTACCATTCCTCCAAGACACAGTCTACCGACTCCAATAGAGGCAGGACAGCCTACAATGGCACATCTATGAACCGGTCTTATCCTCCATATCTGAATCCGCAGCCACCAAAGTCGACAGACGCGCTCTCGATGGGGCCGTCATTCAGTCGGATCCGGACAAAGAGCAAGGCCGAGAGACCACGCGCGCATCTATCGCGAAAACCCCAGCCGTCTCATACGTTACCCCTGACTGCTGAACCACACGCAACGTCATTTACGAGCCCTACCACGCCATCGAAATCCCGGACCAACGGACCTCTATCTCCCAAATCAATGGGAGCTTCTGCCTCGCGCTTCATACGGCGCGTAGCGTCAGCACCCAATGCCAAGGGCCTTTTCAGCCTCGGTTCTCGGTCGACGTCGACTACAAAGAACGGGCTGCTTGCACCGGCTGACATGGTGCCACCACTTCCGTCGATGGTGTCAGATTCACTTGAACACACGGACTCTCTGGAGACGGTGTCATCGGGGTCTTCGAGAGGTCGTCCGTCGAAAGCACCACCGTCTTCGTATGCCAAGACCCGGGATGGCAACGCAAGCAAGGCTGCGTTCCGCAGAACGTATTCTAGCAACTCGATCAAGGTCCGACAGGTAAAGTTGGACGCGTGTTCGTTATTTGAGAATTAGTGACTGATGAGTGCTTTGATTCATTCATTCTGGACAGGTTGAAGTGGGGCCATCGAGTTTCCTGAAATTGAAACTGCTCGGAAAGGGGGATGTGGGAAGAGTTTATCTCGTCCGTGAGAAGAAAACAGACAAGCTCTTTGCGATGAAAGGTAAAGCACCTCGTTTGATTCTAGAACGTGCTACCCCTTTGCGGTGTGCACCGACTATCGCCCTCTACTGTGATGCATCTGAGCGTGGCGCACACAATGCTTATTTGACGTTGATCCGCAGTGCTATCGAAAAAAGAAATGATTGAACGGAAAAAGATCAAGCGGGCCTTGACTGAACAGGAAATTCTAGCGACTGCTAACCATCCTTTTATCGTGACATTATACCACTCATTCCAGTCAGAGGAGTATCTATATTTTTGCATGGACTATTGCATGGGAGGCGAGTTTTTCCGTGCGCTGCAGACACGACCAGGAAAGTGTCTGCCCGAGGATGGGTCTCGATTTTACGCCGCGGAGGTGGTCGCGGCACTGGAGTATCTGCACCTTATGGGATTCATTTATCGCGATTTGAAGCCCGAAAGTAAGTGGTCTCGCGAGTATGGAGACGAACTCTAGACTCACGGCGTCTCGGCGTTTTGCGGGCTTCGTGTAGACATTCTGTTGCACCAGTCGGGGCACATTATGCTTTCGGATTTTGATCTGGCGAAGGCGTCAAGCGAGCCCGGCGGTATGCCGGTTATGATCCAGTCTGATCATAATGGAGTGAGTTTGTGCGGGGACGGGGGCGCGTGTTGAGTTTGTTGACCGGTTGTATAGACGCCGATGGTGGATACGATGTCATGCACCGCAAACTTTCGGACGAACTCGTTTGTGGGGACAGAAGGTGAGAAGCTGGTGATCGAGTAAGGTGTTGGCTAATTTAGATATAGAGTACATTGCTCCAGAAGTCATTGCAGCTCAGGGCCATACCGCAGCGGTGGATTGGTGGACACTGGGTATCCTAATCTACGAAATGATTGTACGTGGCATTAGCAATGTCTGTCTGACGTGTTTAAGAGTTGATGTGGTTGCGATGGGGAGTAGTATGCGACTACGCCGTTCAAGGGGGCGGAACGTAAAAATACGTTTTCTAATATCCGGCTAGTCTCGGTGAGCTTCCGTGACTCGCCAAAGGTGACTAGGTGAGTGTTGGGGACTGATGGGGGTTTTTGTTATGTTCGGGTGTTCCTTGACGCGGATTTTTTACATGTCAAAAAGTGACGTTTCTGATTCTAACTATTGGGTAGCGCATGCAAAGACTGCATCACGCGTCTGCTGGACAAGAACGAAAAGACACGTCTCGGCAGCAAGACGGGGGCCAGTGAGGTGAAGCAGCACAAGTGGTTTGGGAAAATGAACTGGGGCCTGTTGCGGCACCAGCAACCACCGGTATGTGGGGGTGGTGTGACGGAGATTTGCTGACGGGCGGGAACAGATTGTGCCGTCGTCGTCGAACGGACAGGACGCGGTGAATTTCCGGGAGCTGAAGGAGTCGCACTCGCTGCACCTGGAGGAGCAGGTGGCAAAGGGGGCGGGGACGGAGGGGGGCGACCTGTTTGGGGGATTTTCGAGCGTGACGCTGCATTACGACGGGGAGTAGAGTACACGGGGCAGGGTTGCCTGATGGGGATGTGGCTGGCAACAAATGGGCGGAAGGAGGCGTGCGCTGGGGCGGGAGGAGGCAGGGCCTCGGGACCTCGGGGAGGAGATCTCGATAGGGAGTGACGCGTGACAGGGGAGTTACGTACTCGGAAGACAGGCTTTCTCCACCGTAACAGATTGGATGACTACTTAGGACAATTCATCGAGTGCCAGAGCCCCATGGCTGACCTCTACCCGCCCTCCTACGCCCGTCCGTACTCCAGAGACACCGAGCCCTACTCCCCGCCCACCCCATACCCCCTCTCCTCCAGCGGCGACGACGACGACCCCCACGACCCGTCCCCCAGCCCCTCCAAGACCCCCAGCGATGTCCAAAAGCCCGAGTCCAAGCCCCAGGCCACCTTTCTCACAAAACTCTACGCGTGCGTCTCCCCTCTCTCTCTCGTCCCCGCTCACGCGTTCTCCAGTCTCCTCGAGCGCGAAGAGAACCACCACATGATCCGCTGGGACCCTGCCGGCGAGCACATCATCGTCGAGCGCCCCGAGCAGCTCGCCCTCCATGTCCTCCCCAGTGTCTACCGCCAGTCCCGCTTTGCCAGCTTTTCCCGCCAGCTCAACGTATGTCCTCCCCTCTCCGTCTTTCCCCTCTCACCTGCCCCAGATCTACGGCTTTATGCGCAAGGTCAATCTCCGCAACGTCGACCCTGCGATCGACGATCCCGACGCGAGCACCTGGTGTGAGTGCCCGCGACCCTGCACGTGATGCCCTTGACCTTTTCTCGCAGCGCATCCCACCCTCAACCGCCACTCGCCGCCCGACGTCGTGGCCAACTTCAAGCGCCGCGTCCCCCCGCGTCTCCCAAAGCCACGCAAACGTGACCCCCAAGAGTCCCCGGCCATCCCGCCCCCGCGCTCCGCCACCCTCGGCATCGGCCCCGTGCCCCTCACTGTCCCTTCCTCTGCAAAGTCCGTCGTCGGCCGCAACCGTGGCTTTTCTGCCCCCGGCTCCTTCAACCCCCTCAACCAGCCTCCCTCGTCTGCCTGGGGCCCCACCAACTACCCTCGCTCCGCGCTTCCCCCGCTCACTGTGCCCTCTGATCCTCCTCACATCTCCCATGGTAATCTCTACACGTCCCCTCATCCTCTCCATCCAATCACCCCCACCGACGATTCCCCAGCATCAGGTGGTGCCTTCAACGGCATTTCCTCCTACTCCACCTCAAATCGCGACATGATCGTCTCGTCTCCCCAATATCCCTACCAAGATCACTCTAGCTGGTCCTATTCTCAGAACAGCAATGGAAGCTCCTCCAGCCACAATGGAAGCCTGTCCTCGCTCCTCAATCCCAGTGGCGGAGGCTACTCCAGGCCTGCCCCAACCATAAACACGTCCTATGCATCCCCTTTTTCCTCCATGCCCATGCAGGCAGAGCACAGTGCTTCATCTCTGTCTCCAGACAGCCGTCCCACCACTGGCTACTCCATCTCATCTGTTTCTTCTCTTCCCTATCATGACAACCATCTCCATGAAGACTACTCCCGTCCCAACTCGTCCCATCATCGTCCCATTTCCCCCCCACGTCCCCACTCTTCAAAATCAAACTACACCTCGGCTTCGCTCAGTGTTCGTCGCGGCCGCCGTCACAGTCAGGCAATGAGCCCGTACCCCAGCCCATATGCCCACGACGAACATCACCGTCCCTCCACATCCCCGCAACCTGGAGACGATCATCAGTCCTCTGCTGTCCTCCCACGTGTCCGTAGCATGATCCAGCTTCCTTCTGTCGAAAGCTACTCGTTCAATACGTCCCAGGGCGACTTTGCATATTCTGCTGTGCCCGGTACTGTTTCCCATCAACCGTCCATCGACTCGATGAGCGATAGTCACAGCTGGAGCCACCGCAACATCCGCCCTTCGACCTCGACGTCCTCGATGTCTGCCGCTTCTCACTCTTCGTCGACACAGGCGACGACGCCTCCCGTGTCAGAAAATTACCACGACACGGATATCAATCGTTGTAAGTCTTTTTGTCCCCCTCACTTCCTCACCCCCCAACCCTTTTTCACTTCTTCTCAAGGTCTTTCTGACAATATGTACTGACCAGTCTTGGACAAGCAGTCTCGCCTGACTTTGGGTTCGTCCCGATGAACGAGCATGTGCCGACCCACTTCAAGGCGACAGGGGAGATGTGATGCTGTAATTGCTCGATCTGTTTCCTTTTTCTCTTTCTTTCGACCTTGTTGGACACTTGCTGCTTTGCTGCTATCACGCTTTGAGGGATGCTCTCCTGTCGAACTTAGCTATTATCTTGGAGCTATTATTTCCAGTCTTGTATTTTTTGTCTGTGTCTTTGACTTTGTTCTGTATACCGCGCCGTGCCTCCACTCGTTCTGCCACCTGATGATACCAAGTTTATCCTTGTAGTACCTTAGACAAAATTCATGCAGACTCCCCCCCGGGGAGTGCTTTGTCCGCTTTCCCAGCTGGTACATGCATTACACGCAGATCAGCCGATTTGGCGAAGCACCCCCGACAAACTTTATTTTGATGAAATGCTTCCTGATGCTTCTTTTTGTTCGATCGAAAATAGATTTTCTCCAACAGAACTTCTGATCGGAAGCAAAATGAACGGGGGGTCACGCTGTCACGCACCCCGAGTCCCCATTGGTACCGATTTTTTTTCTACCGCTCCCTTGGGCCATCATGGCGTGGTAATTGTCCTGAACATTCATGCAAATCGATTATTATAGATAGGTCCTTATTTACTTGTACAAATGGTGATGCGTTCCAAGAGCGGATAGCTGTAAAAAAAAAAAAAGAGTCCAGAAAGTAGATGGTGTGGGGTCAGTCAGTAACAAGAGATATCAGCCCCGGTACGGTATCAGCTGGTGCGAAGCACGGAAAGGTGATTCTACCATCGTGTCCTCGTCCTCCCCACGCCCCGCCTCCAGATCATGAGCAGCGAGGAACCCGACTCGCTCCTCGGCGTCTGCAGCCTGCCCATCGTCATCGATCTCGCTGTCCACCGCTTTGCGCGCGACGATGGAGATGTAGATGAGGATCGCAATACACAACGCGATCCCTAGGACAGTCCACAACTCCGCGGGGGAAAACTCATGCGGCTGGCCAGGCCCCGTGTTCTGGTGCTTGCCGTGGTAGTCCTTGAAAGAGGCGATCGACGACCCCATGCTGGTGTGAATTATGACTTTGAAAAGCGAGAGTCCCGTGCACAGCGTGTACGTCCGGAGCGTCAGCGTGGGTGCTGCTGCCAGCAGGCAGTTCATTACGTTATACGGGTATGGCGCCAGCCGGATGAGGAATAGGAGTTTCGGCCGCTTTTCGACGGCGTGCACGACTCGCTTGATTGTGAGCGTGCAGGAGAGCCACCGCGAGATCGCGTCGTGGAAAAACGCACGCGAGATGATGAATACTGTGAGCGCGCCAGAGAGCGCGGCAAAGTAGGATATGAAAGCTCCTGTCCATGCGCCAAATGTGTATCCAGATAGAGTTATCAAGGTTGAATAAAGGGGTACGGGGGCTGCGGAAGTAAATTTTGTTTTTCGCTCGGAAACTGCGGATTAGGGAAACTCACGAAAAGTAGTGACGAAAATGAGGCAAAATAAAATGCCATATCCCATGTATTCGTCACTTTTGAGCCAATGTGATAGTCGGTCGAGTTCTGTGAGATGCGATTAACCTCCATTGTGGTTGTATATAAAAATCGCTTTGGAAACCTCACGTAAAAAGAGCTCATCCTTGTACAGCGCAAAGGCGACCACGAAAGCGAGACTTGTGATGATGTACATGATTATCGGGATCCATGGTCGTACGAGATTGGCTATCCGCAGACCGCGAGGGCGCGTATAAGTCGAGGATGGCATAGAACTGGATCGATATAGTGTTGGTTGTCGCGGGAAAGGGGGATGTCTGGGCGCGGTGGAGGGGAGGCTGGACGATGGGCTGGCGCGGGCGGTGCTCAAAGGCGGTGGGCCGCGTTGGCGACCGGGTGGCGATGGGTCCGGCAGGTCTACGAGCTGCGGGGGCGATTTTTCATTTATGTGTTCCAAGTGCAAGTCCAGCTGCGGATGTGGTTGAGCATTCAAGTGTGATAAGGAGACTTGGAGAGTGGGCGAGGAGTCCATGGGGACAAGCGACGCCAAAGGGAAAGTGAGGAGAAAGAAGGGTGAGAAAGAAAGAAA
>QLOM01002800.1:2651-20934 GCA_003313785.1 Termitomyces sp. MG148 | reverse complement strand
ACAGCCTTCATTCAATGCATGGACTCACACCCAGAAGGCATCCAAGTTACACTCAATGGTCAAGTTGTTGATAAAGCCATACATGGTTGGGTTGTCAAGGATCTTCAAGAATAGTGCAATGAAACAGTGTGGTTAGAAACACAATAGAATTGACATGAGTATATTAGACATATGTCAGTATTGTTTGCCTTCAATTGGGTGGCCTTTGCCAATAGTTTGGTGTTAAAGCATCTGACAACGCTGTCCAATAGTGATGTCATATCAGTCCCTTGTCTGATCATTTAACAAAGATTCCCTGAGAGCAGGCAGAAATAATTGAAATTACCTAGAGGAATGATTGGTAGGAGGAACATCAAAAAAAAAAGAAGTTCTTAGTTCCAATGTTGCTGCAGAATGATAATCAGAATTATTGTAGTTACAAGCCATACTACTGTAAATGATGAGATATCAAAACAAAGCAAGAAGCATGACATGATGCAAACGTACAATCTTATGAACCAAAGCAAATCAAGTGTTTTAGAGTGTATCAAAAAATCTGTGAAGAAGGATGTAGTGACTTGGTTGAAGGACAGAAAAACAAACACATATGCATTGCAATCACTGCCTAAGTATTAGCTGTTATTAAGATTGTTTATGCCAATCCAAATTAAAAACAGCAAGTTAGCACTGGTCCAATCAGAGATTGCCTCACCAGCCTTCAATGTGGAGTGCTATTAAAGGGCTAGAGCAAGAAGAGCAGACCCTGAAGAAAGCAAGAGTGGCTACAAGAAGCCAAGAGCTAACCAATAATAATAAAAGCTGACTGAGATAGAAGTATGCGACAAAACACAACTTTATTTATTTGGTTACAAATGAGGGCAATACTAACTTGTAATTATATAACTCAGGTGCAATGCACTTCTTGCTGAATTCAATCTTTGACACTCCTACTTGGAGATGAGGTGCAGAGCGACTGAAAAAAAAAGGTGATCGACCAGAGAGAAAGAATGCCTCCCACTGAATTTAAAGTCCTCTCCACTCAACAAAACAATCCATTGTTCATCAGGCATTGAAACAAGACTTGAGATCTTGCCACTTCTCCTTGCTCATACCCAACTGCTAGTGATGTTCTTGTTTTGTGGTTGCTTGAGTGAGAACATGTGTGAACTCTCTGGTAGACATGGCCTGGATGGGCTTGTCATCATCAGAATCAGAACTGTCAGAATTGGAGGTGGCATAGGAATCATGAACAAATTTGGTGGCAGCAACATCAGAGTCAGAAGTGGGTGGTGAACGGTGATGACGCCCAAAAGTCACTAAGTACTGTCAAGGGTAAACTGTACCTAGCTACTGTGAAAGGTAATGCGTTGGGCGGTCGCTAGTTGAGAGAGAGTCTGGGCAGGGTCCCAGAGACCTAGTTTGTTAAGGAAAATTGAGTAATTGGAAGAAAGGTGCTTAGCGATCTAAGCCGTGTAGCCTGCGAAGCGCTAGGGTGCCAATAGTCGGTAGGGACTTGGCGACGTAATGTAGTCGAAGTGTGCCCGTATAGCACCTAGACAGTCGGCAAGACTGGCGAAGAAGTGGCAAGCTTAGTGTAGTCGGTAAACCAGTAAGTCCCTTAGCGACTCCAAGGAACTTAGTGTGCACAAGTTGTGATCTGAACTGTGGGGATGGAATTCGATGTTCTTAAGACAAAATATGTACAGTATTTATAGGCGCTAAGTTGCCGTGTTAATTAAGCTATAAATCGCTAAGTAACAAAATGGGGAATGGATTATGACAAGAAGAATTGTGAAATAGCTAACCCGCGGCGTCTATCAGTCAGCAAGCGCTAAGTCACCAAGTGAGCACTGAAATCAGTCAAATAAACGGTGACTATCCTGGGGTCTGAAACAATCAAGGGGGCTGGCGTTGCCAAAGTCGCTAAGCGTCGGTAAAGTTAAGCGTCGCTAACTGCCAGGCACTGGAGCTGAGGAAGTGATGGCCTACCGCTGGCTATCTTTGATCGGTGACCTGTTATTGAGCCCGAGGTCATGTGTGCGGTCCGTGCGTTAACAGTCAGGTGGGTGAGTCCCATGGTCTAGAAGTCCTGTGCGCTAAACATCCCGTGGTCGCCTAGTCATGTGTAGTCCGCGTTGCACCTGATTGCCTGAGTGAGCCTCCAAACTTCTATCAACAAAAGTCGCTAATTATAGCTTTGCTGCGCTGAGCCCAGCCCAGGTCTTATCATCTCCTCCCAACTGAAAAATTGACTGTCCTCAGTCAACCTCGATATCACGTGTTGTTACTTGGTCCGTGCGCCTAATCCCTGTCCTTAAAAGGTTTGGCAACCATACTCGTAACTTCATTGAAATCTCCTGTAAGCAGGCGATTTCCAGAATCCTCTGTAAGCAGTCGATTTCCCGCACCAATGTCCTCCACCCCCGCCACCACCAATGCCAGCAGCCGTGCCCTCTCCTTCATTTTCAAGGCCTTGCTATTTTTGGCGTGGCACCTTGGCGATGATGCTGGCGCTTCTCAAGAGTTAGTGGTAGGGATGTTGCGGCTGCTGGAGTGGTGGGAGGTCCATCGGTCATCAGGGGTGATGTGGGATGATGAAGCGATGCTGCGGGAGTGGTGTGTTGCTTGGGCTGCCGAGTACGAGGGCGCTGCCTGGTTAGCGCCATACACAATCTTGCTGGTATGCGTCGTTAGCGACTGTACTTTTTGTCTCGTGGCTGACCATTTAGCGACCTCCCCTTCCTGCCGTCCCTTCCGTTGGCGACAAGTTGGCCAATATTTTGGATGAGGGTCCTTCCTCTCGTTCTGTTGCTAGCGCTCCCATGGTGTCTTCTTCTCAGCTGGCGCTTCTTCTCTCAGGTCCCAGTCAGCCGACTGAGGACAACCTCTCTACCGTGGGTCAGGAGCCCCATTGTGTTCGTCCGGTACCACAAGTGGCCGCTGGCGCCGAGAGCCCTGCGCCAGCGGCTCATAGGCTGGGCTCTACAACTTCTTCTCCTCGTAAGGTGCGTATCTTTTTGACTCAGTTGCTTTGTTGTAGTCGCTAAGCATTATTGTGCTAGTCTCGTAAATCATCAAGGGTGGCGCCCATGTACGAGGTAAGGAAGCTTTTCCGTCCCTAGTTGTTAGCGACTGACTATTCTTGCAGGCGCCTACCCAAACTGTTTTTACCGACGCGGAGTTAAGAGATTTGTTGGCGACCCGGCGCGCTGAGGTAGTGTTGGATACTGGGATGGAGGCTGGTGTGGTGATGGAAGGAGCAAAGGGAAAGAAGACTGTGGCGCCTGACCAGCGCCAGGCATATAAGGATTCTAAGGGCGCCGTAAGTGCTTCCTTTTTAGCGACTGTTCTGTCCTAATTCAACCTTTAGTGCGACAAATGCTGGGCCAACAATGATCCGGAGGCCTGCTGGTTCCCGACTGGCGTCTTGCCGTGCTACCGCTGCAACGCTCTTAAACGGGCTTGCACTTACCAGGGTCTCAAGTCCCGCAAGCACGGCAAGGAGGATCCTATTGTCAAGAGGACTTTTGAGCGGTCGATACGAGTCAGACGTGCTAGGGAGTTTGTGCTGAGGGAGCAAGCGTTGGTGGAGGCTGGCGGTGTCGCCAGCATTTCCGGAGAGAGTCTGGCGCTTCCAACTCATCAGGGCGAGGAGCTTTTGCCGCCTCCTGCCAAGCTGACTGGCAGCTGGCCTCCACAGAGGAGAGGGACTGCCAAGGGAAAGGGGAAGGCGGTAGAACAAGAGAGGTTGGCAGAGTCGCGTGAGGGGCATTGGGTCGGTAAGAGGGCTGGATCCCCTCTGAGTCCTTCTAAAGGGGCCAAGCGCCGCCTTGGTCAGTCAAGAGGTATGCTTTCTGTTTTCTTCTTTACTCAGTTAGCGACTACCTATTTAGCAGAGGTTGTCCTTGAGTCCCTTCTCGAGGCGAGGTCTTCCCCTGTTGCGGGGCCTGGCAGCATCCGGTAAGTAATTGTTAACTGCTTACGAAGTTAGTGCCTGATCCGTCTTGGTTAGTCGGTCGCCTTCTCCTTCCGTTGCTGGCAACTTGGCAGAAGAGGTTGAGGGAGAGGAGGAGGAGCAAGCAGGAGAGGAGGAGGTAAGACTCCTCTCCAGGCATTGGGTGTCGCTAACCAACTATCGTTCTCAGCTGGCGGCCGCTCGCAAAATGTCTTCTGGCGACGAAGACTTTGAACAAACCATACACCCCTCCCCAGTCACTAGAATTGATTCGCGCTGGACACTACTTCTGGCCTCGCGAGTGACCAGTGGCGACTTTGAGTGGTTGGGTGAAGAACTCCTTTACCCCGTTACTGGTATGAGATCGCCAGAGGAGCTGGCGAGGTTCATGGAGCGTGCTGCCGGTATGGAGTCGGTGATGGCACGGGAGATGCGGGCTGTTGACAACGAGATAGCAGGGTTGAGGATGAGGTGAAGGATGCTGGGATGCAGCGTTGCTATCTTGAGGCGGTACCAGGAGGACTGCGAAGAGGCGTTAGCTTGGCAAGAG
The DNA here is from genome assembly GCA_003313785.1 of Termitomyces sp. MG148. Lineage (NCBI taxonomy): Eukaryota > Fungi > Basidiomycota > Agaricomycetes > Agaricales > Lyophyllaceae > Termitomyces > Termitomyces sp. MG148. The sequence goes on along the minus strand of QLOM01002800.1, from coordinate 16,450 downwards.
CAAAACAATGTTCAAGCTGAGGATCTCTTCCCACTCCCGCCTTTCTCCTTCCCCGCCGACCGTGACCAGGCCTAGTCGCTAGCGCCTGTAAAATTTTGAACTTTTAAGTTTTGTCGTACATAGCTTGGACTTTGAGTAGAGAAAAAAAATGTAACATAAATGATTTTGGGACTTGCAATATTGTGTGAGGTAAGAAAAATGGTAAGAACGTCTGTGTGTATAGTAAGGGAACATGTACTGGAAGGACTTGTGAAAGAAAAGACTTAGCAAAAGTGATGTTTTAGCCACTTGAGTTTTTAAGGGAACGCTCAGTAGATTATCATGGCGGAAAACCCTTGTGCCAGAGTTGCGCAAGGTGCAAGGCGCCTATAGGGCGCTAGCGCTGCATCTTGTGGTATGTAAAGAAAGTCTGTGTAGTAATAAAATCTTAAGAAAGATAAAGAAAAATGATATGTAAGAAAGGCTTAGCGAGGGTGTTAGCGACTACAAGTCGTCTTCTTCTGGATGCGGTAAGTCGTCATCATCTAAAAGGTCAGTTTCTTCGAGTTCCCTGAGTTTGGTAGTATCAATGTCTAGCGCCTCCAGCGGTAAGGGTATTTGTTCGCGTGCTAAGTAGGGAAGGAGGCGGAAGGCGGCAACTGGTTTGTGCAGCACTGATCCATCTAATTCACAAAGCACGTAAGCTCCTCCACGATTACGAGAGATAACTACCAATGGTCCTAAGTAGCATGGGCGCATCTTCTTGTTGTGGGTGGTCTCAATCTTGGAGTTCCTCATGAGCACTAGCGACCCACGACTGAAGTTGTAGTCCTTGATGGTGGCACTATGATCGGTTTCAAACCTGAGGGCAGCTTGGCGCCGGGCGCTAAAGACAGTTTTGTGTAAGTGCGCTAAGTCTTCACTGCGTCGTTGAAGGTCGATAGCTCTTCTGGCAATCAGGTCGGTAGTGGACAGGATGGAGTTGGGCGTGGGTTGAAGGTATGTCGCCTCCACAATGTCGGCAGGGAGCAAGGGGTGGGTGCCAGTAGCTGCATAATAAGGTGAGCACCCCATGCGTTTGCGTATAGTTACCCTTTCTGACCAAAAGACTGAATAGGTCGCTTCGCTCCATTGGGACTTGTCGCCATCTACCGCCTTGAAGAGAGCTTGGCGCACGTCAAAGTGAGGTCGCTCCACCGGGCCATTAGCGCGTTTGTTGTAGCCAGAGATGCGGATGTGGTGTATATTGTACTTTTTGGCGAGGTAGGTTAATGCCTTAATGATGGGGGCACCATTGTTGGTAACTATCTCTCTTAGCGCACCCCAGTGGCAAATAACGTCTTCAAATAACTACTTAGCTATGGTGTCAGTGTTTTCCCTTTGTAACATCCTGAACTCTGGCCAGTGTACAAGCGAGCAGCGACCTTGTATGATATACTTGTAGCAACCTGATTTGGGCATGTGCATGGTGTCGATATAGATCTTGCTGAAGAGAGGCGCTGGCGTAGCGACCATCGGCGGAATGAGTAGTTGGCGCATCTGTTGAATCTGGCACAGGTGACAAGTCTTGACGTACCAAGCGACGTCAGCTCTGACGTGGGGCCACCAGAAGCGTTCTAGCAGGATAGCACATGTAGCATAAAGTCCCCTGTGGCCTAAGTCGTCGTGCATAGCACGTAGGATCTTGAGTTAGTTGCTAGGCTGTACCACCAATTTGTGAGCACTGTCTTTGTTGTGTCACCAAAGTCGATTGTTGCTTGTAAAGAAATTGGTGGCATATCGTATGAAGGTGGCGTACTCATCGTCGCTAAGATGGTCAGGGCGCTTAAGGGTGTCCAACCAAACCTTAATGGTGTCTAGGCGGTTGTCGTCTGCTTGGGCTTTAGCGCTCCTGGGCACTGAGTTGTAGGTGAGGTCGGCACTGTTTTCTCGTAGGGGTTTGGGTTCCTCCATGCGTCTGAGGGTTGGCATCTGGTTGGTAAGGTTTGCGGTAAAGAATGTGAGAGGGGCCGTGAAGGGAGCTGGTTGGTAGGGAATAATGGAGTGTAAGTAAGCGCTAGCTGGTTGGTCGCTACGGAGCAGCCGAATAGGAAGTTGTATAAGATGCATGAACCCATGCAAGCAGTCGATCCAGTCGTCAAAGGTGTTGTCGTTGCTATGGTCTGGCGTAGGGTCGGTAGGCTGCAACGGGCGGCAGGAGAGTCCATCAGGTCCGTAGTAAGTGCCCTTGACGTGTACATGTCAGGTTCCGCTGACCCGGAGGCTCAGAAATTCTGGGCGAGGCCTTACCAGGCGTACTCGGACAGCTATGGACATGCCGGGACCTAGAGAGGGCCGGAGGAAGGCGCCAGGACGAGGTGACGTGCGCCGGGAGCATAGGGAGATCAGACAAAGTGTTCCGGGGTTGGCGCAAGCAGGGGGCAAGCGCCAGACGAGAAGGTTCTATTGGAGGAAGTTCGGGTTAGACAGCACGATGGGTGGCGTGCCGGCGGCGGACTATCCGGGGGAATCAAGGGACTGATAGGTGAATAGGCAGTTTAGAGTTTGACAGGTGCGGAACCGAACTCAGGGGAGTGGAGAATGCAGGCCGGATAAGATAAGAGATCGGAAAGTGAGAGGGGAAGGGAAGGAGAAACTCGAGGCAGAGACGGATGAGCAAAGGAGATGGAATTGAGAGAGTAGATAGAGACAAGGACAGGTACGAGACGAGAGAGTATAGACAAATACGGACTATAGGAATGGAGACGAGTACGAGACTACAGAACAGAGACGAGTATGAGGCGAAGTTACGAGGCTGGAGCGATATGAGAGGAAACCGGGGAGTATGGGCAATATCAAGACTACCGTACTTAGTGTTACGGAGGGACTTATATACTGACTACACAACGAGGCAGGTCCAGGGTCCCAGTTCTGGGTCTGGGGCTGCTCCGGGGCTCTGGTGGTGTCCCGGAGCACCTAGGAAGACAAAGGAAAACCGCAGGTGTCGGATGGAAGTGGCGCCGCGTGAGGGAGGACATGGCGCGACGAGAGGACGCAATGAGGCATGATGCGGGAGTTGATGCGGGACGAAGCATGATGCGTGGGTTGATGCGCAGGGCGATGCATGATGCGTGGCATGATGCGTGGCATGAAGCGACTATGCATGATGCGTCGAATGATGCGTGATGATGCCTGATGCGTCGGATGTTGTGTGGGTCACCGTGCTGTCATGCCGGGAATCTCCGAGGGTCGTTGGTGGTGTCCGTGGGGTGTCCAGGGGGAACGTCAGGGTTGACCAGGGTATGACGTGATGACCGTGTTGGGTGTTCATGGAGTTCGTCCCAAGTTGAGGTCGTGCAAGGGGTGTTTGCCGGGGTGTGTGGTGTGGTCCCGGGCCCGGGGCTCAGGCCCGGGGGTGGGTCGTGACAGTACAAGTTCAAAGTGGAACATCAGAATAGCGACTATCCAGTAATTCATGCTGGCGGAGGGCTGTATGTCAGGGTTCTGCAGCATATCTTTGATGTACCTAGCGTCCACCTCCACAATGAGGTTGCGCACGCCAATGAGATACATTCTTAGTGCCTGGAAAGCCTTAAAGAGGCCACAGAGTTCAAGTTTAGCCTGACTGTAGCGAGATTCTCTGTCGTTTAGCATAATGGACCCAAAGCGGTTGTAGCGCCTCTGCTTTCTGTTGTTGCTAAGGCATTGGCAGAGAAAGAAACCAACCGCAATGCAAGAGGTGTCCACCGCCAGGATGACTGGGTCTGGCAACTGATAATCAATAGGTACCAAGGGCTGTGCTTCCTGTAGTGCTTTGACAAGGTCTTTTTGTGCGGCAACTTGTTCAGGTCCAAACTCAAATGGGGCGTTAGCGCGTGTGAGTCGGTTAAGATGGTGAGCGCGGTGGGCAAAGTTCTTGATGAAGATGCGCAAGATGCCAACAGTCCCTAAGAAGGCATGTACCTCCAACAGGTTGTGGCAGGTACCCCAGCGCTCCAGAAGCGCTAAGCGTGACTCGTCGGGAACGTGTCCGCTAGGCGTGCAGACATGGCCAAGGATCTTGAAGCGAGGGGCACATAAGACAAGCTTGTGGCCAGAGAACGCCCCGCCACAATACTTCATATGCTGGAGAATGCGATTAAGAAGCTAGAAGAAGTCCCATAGCGCTAGGCGAACGCCAGGGTTGTTGGAGTGAGTCGCTGGGAGGCCATCAATGAGTCGCCAGTCTTTGGAACCCTTAGCGCCAACGTCGTCTATGAAGCTTTGTACAAATTCGGGTATTTTGGGTTGGAGGATAAAGTTGACGTCGTTGTGGAATATGGGGACTGAGTTGGTCCAACCCATCGGTAAGGTGACTAGGCGCAAGGCGCCAAAGGGAGTTTGAAAGGTGGTAAGGTCGCATGAGGAAGGGTGGATAAGGCGCTTGTCATAGCCGACATAGAGGTCTAAGGTAGCGCCACAGATTCTATCGGCAAAGGATTCAGCGACGTGGTTGGGAAAGGGCAGCATGCCAGAGTGTCGTATGGTGACCCTATTTAGTGGCTCCAGACTGTGAACAATTCTGAGGTTACCATTTTTCTTGAGGACACAGAACCAGCGTGAGCGGTAAGCACTATTCGATGGCTCATATACTCCTGCCTTGATCTTGCTGCGTATAATTTGGCAGACTTCTGCCTCCAGTCCAGGTGGTATAGGGCGGTTGTGTTCAGTCCAGGGTACGTGAGGGATAGTCGGTATGACCACAGGCGGGAAGAAGTCGGTACGGAAGCTGCCTCTTTCTGAGTCTTCCCAGGCAAATGCCTGGTTTTGTTTGGACATAAGGTTGGTAAGCACTTCCAATTCTGATGACATGAGAAAACCCATGTTATGGTCGCTAATAAATTGCCGGTGACGTTCTTGAGTAAAGCGACCAGTCGGCTGAAAGGGTGGCGGATTCGGGGTTAGAGCGGGGAGGTCGGCAAGTGGATCGCCAAGGATACATCGTTCGATTCTGAAGTCTTTGGATACCGTGCTGGCGACAGGCTTGATTTTAAGCGCTACGGGCTTATACTTCTTTTTGACCTGAACATCTTTGCATTTGTTAGTGTTAGCGACAGCAAAGGTGGAGGTGGTAGGTAAGGGAGGGGATGATTCCCTAACAGAGTCGCTAGGGCAAGTAAGTCCAAGAATAGCAGGGTGTAAGAAATTAGAGAGTGTTTCAAGATATGTATCAGGAGAAGTGAAGCGGTCAAATTGATCAGAGGCGGTAAGGTACAGGTAGGAAAGCGCAGAGTTGGTAAGGGATTGTATGTTTTCAGGTTTGGTACTGTGATTAAGCGCATCAGCGCTAGTGTCAAAAGAGGGGGAAAGTACTTCGGGATCAAGATAGGCAGTTGAAACAATATTTACAAGACCACGTTGGTGGTCATAATCTAGCATAAGCGCTACATCTCTGTGATCGTTGCTAATCACCTCCTCGATGGCGGATGAAAACACCTGTGTTGGCCCGGGTGTTGTTCAGTAAAGGCAGGTGTCTTGGTGAGCTTTTCTTTTTGGCGACCTCTGGGGAAAGTCGGTACCGTGCAGTGGACACCAGAGTTGGGGTCGCTAATTGTGAGGGTGGTTTTGCCATCTGAAAGGGTCCTGACTACGGAGCACGCTAAAACGTCAAAGGGTCACCCAAGTAAGATGTCATATGCGGGAGAACGTAGTATATGGATCTGCAAGTAAAATGTGAGGTCGCCAATTGTGCATGGCACATTTTTGGTGAGTCCCAGTGACCGGTCTACTGTGCCATTAGCGCTTTGCATGTTTAAAACAATACCTGGATCATAGATCAGGCCCAGGTTATTGGCGACTTCAGCTGACATAGAAATGATTTGAGACCCGCTATCCACAATAGCTTCAATTTCCTGGCGACTGTCGACTGTGAGCATAATAGAGCGTATGGCTTGTGAGTCTTGAGCAACAGTGAGGATAGCAGGGTCTTCTCCTGGCGCTAGCAACTTGATATAGGATTCCACGGGGTCCACAGAGGTGGCGTTAGCGAGTTGTTGTGCGAAGTCGGTGTCAATAAGTGTGGGGTCAGTAGTGACAGAAAATCCAGGTAGTGCGTTGTCTATGTCGCTAACGTCTTGTACCGTTGCCTGAAGAGTGCGCTTGGGGGTTACCGCTGTCTTGACTTGATTCCTTATGTCTGGCGCTATGCTGCAAAGTTCTTCTACTGACAGGGTGACAGGCGTTTTCATGATGCGGCTGAAGACGTGGTTGGATTTCTCTATGTCATATATGGGAGCAGTGGGTCTATATTCTCCTTCCGGTTGCTTGTCAGGGGCGGCAAAGTTCTGTTGGGCGGGCGCAGTATAGCGTGCAGGTAAACCCGCGTAAGGGTGTAGAGGTGGCAAGGGAGCACTGTTAGCGTCTGTTGCATGGTTAGCGGGTTTAGCGACGGGGGCAGGGTTGGTAGGCGGTTGGGTGGTTACAGCGGGTGTAACGGTAGACGGTGAAGTGACATCGGGGTCGGCAGTGACAGGTGCTAGAGGTCGGTATCCCTTGAGGGGCTGTTTAGGTTGCTTAATTTCCACACCGTCAAAGACCTGGTTCTTCAGCATTGCCAATTCCTTTTCTAGGCTTTCAATATGTGCGTCTTTAGTGAGGTTGCCCGAGTCGCTAAAAGTGTCCAAATGCATAACTTCAAGTACCATCTGTTGCTGCATAGCTTGTTCCGTGTCGGGGTTAGCGTTGCCGGTAAGGGTGCCAGTCGCCAAGTTGCCAGGGTTTCTACGGTGCCATTCATCCACGCGCTCTTGGTAGGACTTGAGCTCTGGATAATTGGAAATGATGGCGCCTGAAGGAAGTACCACTTTACCGTCAGCGGCCCGGCGAATGCGTCCTTGGCAAATGTAGTTTTCCAAAGTAGGGCAGTGACTCCTTGTTATAGTGTGGCCGACTTCACCACAGAAATGGCAGAGATTGTTAACGGGGGCGGGATTACGAGAGGCAGTAAGACTAGTGGTGATCATGGTTTCGATGCAGATCATGGCGTTAGCGACTGCGGCAGCAATGGTGGTGTCCAAATCTTCTTTCTTAACGTATTAATCGGCTGGCGGTGGGGTCGGTAAGGGAGCAATGGCGGTGGCAGGGACAGGCAGTACACCAAGGACGGCAATAGGACGAAGGGCGCTCATGCCAGTGTCCATGCCTTTAAGAATCCACTTACCAGCCTCAAAGACGTCGTCCATATTATAGGGCTCCTCCGGGTGGTGGTTAGGCTGAGTGATTTCCAAGCGCCTAGCAATCCTAGCCCATAGCGACATGGGAATACCTTGCTGGAATAAGCGACGTTCCTCATTTCCGTAGAGCTTGCCGTTCTGTAGAAGCCACCTGGCGACTCTCTGGAAGTCGCGGTAATAAGTCAAGAGGGTGCCAAGGGTGTATATGCCATTGTCAAAAGTGTCCTGTACTAATTTCTGAAGTTTGCTGACCGTATAATATGTAGAGGCTTCAGCGCCAGGATAGAGCCTAATCACGGCGGCCTTCTAGTCTTTGTAAGTTGCTGCTGGTGGGGGGTTGTCACCAAGAGCGGCAGCAGGGGCGCTAAATCCCCTGAAGCCAGTCCATGTTTCTGCCGTGTCATAGGATACATAGCGAGCTGCGTATTCCTTCATCTGGGTGTAGTCGGTAATGTTACAGTCGCAAAAGAGATATTCAAGTTCCTTAAAATACTGGGATAGTTCCTTGGGTTTAGTCTTGTCCCACTTGGGAGCCAAGAAGTGGTTACAAGGTGGCATACGCTGAGGGACAGCTGCCTCCATGGTGGTCGGTAACTGTGTAGGCAGTAACGAGATAGTCGGTAGCTGAGGTGGTGAGAGTGGTGGTGTAGGTGTAGGGGTTCTGAACAACTGAGATAGTGGAGTAAGGGGTGAGGCAGGTGATCCTAGAGCTAGGTCGGCAAGAGGTGTCTGATGTCCCAGAACAGTGGGTGCAAAGTCAAGTTGTCGAGGAAAGAGGTTGGTAATGTCGTTGGCAGTAAACTCAGCTGAGGCGTCGGCAAGTTCCTGCGCTAGAGTACAATGCAGTAAGGCTCCTGGTAACTGAGGAGTAGAAGGCAAAAGATGTAAGGGATGGAGGGCGCCAGCCGACTGGCTTAGAAGGCGGCGCTAGCGCTGAAGACGAGTTTCTGGCGGAATTTTGCCCTAAAGACCCTTGCGGTGGGCTCCCATTTGATGACGCCCAAAAGTCGCTAAGTACTGTCAAGGGTAAACTGTACCTAGCTACTGTGAAAGGTAATGCGTTGGGCGGTTGCTAGTTGAGAGAGAGTCCGGGCAGGGTCTCAGAGACCTAGTTTGTTAAGGAAAATTTAGTAATTGGAAGAAAGGTGCTTAGCGATCTAAGCCATGTAGCCTGCGAGGCGCTAGGGTGCCAATAGTTGGCAAGGACTTGGCGATGTAACGTAGTCGAAGTGTGCTTGTATAGCACCTAGACAGTCAGCAAGACTGGCGAAGAAGCGGCAAGCTTAGCGTAGTCGGTAAAAACAGTAAGTCCCTTGGTGACTCCGAGGAACTTAGTGTGCGCAAGTTGTGATCTGAACTGTGGGGATGGAATTTGATGCTCCTAAGACAAAATATGTACAGTATTTATAGGCGCTAAGTCACCGTGTTAATTAAACTATAAGTCACTAAGTAACAAAATGGGGAATGGATTATGACAAGAAGAATAGAATGTGAAATAGCTAACCCACGGCGTCTATCAGTCAGCAAGCGCTAAGTCACCAAGTGAGCACTGAAATCAGTCAAATAAACGGTGACTATCCTGGGGTCTGAAACAATCAAAGGGGCTGGCGTTGCCAAAGTCGCTAAGCATCGGTAAAGTTAAGCGTCGCTAACTGCCAGGCACCGGGGCTGAGGAAGTGACGGCCTACTGATGGCCGTCGGCAAGTCGTTAAACGCGTTGATACGATGCTGTACAGCATTCAGAGACAAAACATGCACCAGAAGTCAAAATAAACCTTTAGTATACAGGCTGAAAACTGTAAGCCTCCTGGTAGCAGTCTCTACAAAAGTATATTTCCAAAAACACCACAATAAATACACAGGAAGTACAGTAAAAGGACAAGGGATCAGCTCAGAGTCATCAAGTCAATAATAGTCAGTCACTGTAATGGGAAGGGGAAGCATGGGGGCTGGCAGAGGCATCAAAATTGGGATCAGATTGTGATGATCTGGATCAAAGAAGCAGATCTACCATGACCCAATTTGGCATGGCTAAATGGAGGAAGAAGGAAGAAGCATGGAATGCAGGGAAGGGATAAAAGGAAAAAAAGAAAATTTATGAATGGAAGCCAGACAAAAGGAGCAGGAGCAAATGGGGCAGAGGCAAATGGGGAAGGAAAAGCTAAGAATAGCAAAGAAGAATGATGGCTTCCAGAACTGACTGGTGGCACCAAGACAATGGCCAAAAAGAGAATAGTGGAAGCAAATAGGATCAGTGGAAGTAAGAATGGAATGGTGGAAGATGAAGGATGGCACCCAAAATAGGAAGAACAATTCAAATAATGGGTTGACAAATGGGCTTGGTAGTCAGGTGACAAGGTGGTCTGTGCACTGTGGAGAAAAGTATAAATAGGCTAGGTAAATTGGAGAATAATCAGGCAATTAATAGGCAAAGGCTCAGTGGTTCCCAGGGAGTGAATCACTTAGGCTAGAGTTTGTTAAAAACCTCAGAGGCTATTGATAGGCAAAGGCTTGGTGGTTCCCAGGGAGTGAATCACTTAGGCTGGAGTTTGTTGAGAACCTCTCTACCTTTCAAAGTATTATATATTTTGAAAAGTAACTCTTAAAACACCAAGTTATCATCAAGCAACAGTGTGGATTTGCAGTAACTTTCTAAGACTTCAAGAAAGCCCCAGAACTATCAGTAATACTCTAACCAAGTACTACAGCGTAATCTTATAAGGCGCCGGCTATCTTTGATTGGTGACCTGTTATCGAGCCTGAGGTCATGTGTGCGGTCCATGCGTTAACAGTCAGGTGGGCGAGTCCCGTGGTCTAGAAGTTCCATGCGCTAAACATTCCGTGGTCGCCTAGTCATGTGTAGTCTGCGTCGCGCCTGATCACCTGAGTGAGCCTCCAAACTTCTATCAACAAAAGTCACTAATTATAGCTTTGCTGCGCTGAGCCCAGCCCAGGTCTTATCAACGGTTGTGATGACAATGTCAATCAGTAGCCTCATTGATGATCTTGTCCTTTATCTTCTGTAGCATGTCTGCAATGCATCAAGGGGAGCAGTGTTTGAAAAGGCCACAATGGTGGCAGATGTCCTTGTTGCGAGGATTGAGCCAATCATACCTTGGTGCCTCATTATCCTTCTCTTTTGCTATGACATCAATGATGAGAAGGGCATGACCAAGTACAGTAAGAGCATTGTGAGCAAAGATAATGTCTTGAATGTACACTGAGACTAGTTTTTTGATATCATAGATGGGATTGTACAGGTGCTTCTTGAGCTCAAAGCTTTGCACAGCTATCCTTCTGGAACTCAGTTTTAAGGCTGATCCAGACAGCATTAGCAGCTTGAGCAGGGTTGGTGTTCTTGAAGTGAGTATGGATAATGTTCGTAGAAGAGATGGTCTTGTAAAAAGTGGCATGAGCAGACTGATCATCTTTGTGCCAAAGAGTAGCAGCAGGAGGATTGTTAGGGCAGGATGTCTCACCCTTGATATGTGCCAAGATGTCATGCCCAACAAACGTCATCTTCAGCTCCATAACCTAAGCATCATAGTTTGATCCATCAAAACTTGTTGTCTGAATTGAATGTGCAAAGTGTTTTGTAGTGAGAAGGTGCCATAATTGGAAGTGATGAAAATTTTAAGCGAGGGATAAAATGCATTTTGAGTCTTTGCATGGGCAAGGCCCATAACCTGTTAAAGGGCTAGAGCAAGAAGAGCAGACCATGAAGAAAGCAAGAGTGGCCACAAGAAGCCAAGAGCTGACCAACAATAATAAAAGCTGACTAAGATAGAAGAATGTGATGAAACATGACTTTATTTATTTGGTTACAAATGAGGGCAATTGTAAGGGGACACTCTATTGTGGAAAGCCAGACAGATGCATCAACCACTCAAGTCAACCATCAAGTGGGGCAAGTGTTGAGTAAGCACAGTGACAAGCAACTGGCAGGCAAGAAGACAGGCCACCAACAAGGGGTAGAGCAGGAGGGTGAGAGCAGAAGGCAAGGTTGTCACTGAGGAGCTCACAGTTATGCTAATGTGTAGACCCAGAAGCAATGCTATTGCTAGGACTGGGGATGTTCCATTCACCAGTCCTACTTATATACTACATCGGATACACTATAACTACGGTGTATTGACTAATAGGGCCGGTATGTACTAAGCACTAATGAATAAGCAACAGTCAGCATGAGTAAGCCAGCCAATGGCATAAAGGCCTGCATGAGTAAGCCAGCCAATGGCATAAAGGCCTGCCGGCAAGTAGAGTGAGTCCAAAGACCAGCTGACCTGCCAGGTGTCGATGCCAAGACAGGGATGGAGCAGGATAGGGCTGGAGCGGTCTAGATGGTGGCTAGATGTGGGTGCCAACGTCAACACAGACTAAGCAAGGCTAGAGTGGACGGTCCGAGGACCTGTCCCCTGACAGCAATACTAACTTGTAATTATATAACTCAAGTGCAATGCACCTCTTGCCAAATCCAACCTTTCACAAGTGCATTCCTACCCCAGAATTTGATTTTGAGAAGAGACAAAGTCAACTAGGATGCATACAATTAAAATCAATAGCCTTTGACTTTGAGATATGAAGGGCATGGTTAAGTAACAAAAGGATAAGGGCTCAGTGAAATGCTTCACTAGAGTTGATGTATGGCCAAGCAAATAAGGGTGCTGGATTGTGTGTTAGAATGGGTTCATTCTTCACTGAGTGACAAGTTAGAGGGACATCTTGTGAGTTGAAGTGAAAAAATAGCTCTTTGAAAGAAATCACATGATAATATCAACCAGACGTTGAGACCACATGATATTGTCAAGCCAACATCCGAGTATATGCCATGCCAAAATGGCATTGGCCGCTTCTCCAAGTACATTGCAATGTCTGATCCAGATAATTGTGCTCTCAATCCTGATGGCACTCCGAAAAATGCACAGGACATTCCATTCTTCCACTCTTCTTGTGACCAGAAACCCATTGGAGCTACTGGTTATGTATTTGATATTGAACTGCTGTCATTGGTCCAAGTGGGCTTGAAGAAAAACCTGTCACACATGTGGGAGGCAAATGCAAAGTTAAACCATTTGTCAAAGTATGTGACTTGGGTGGCTGACTTGATGCTATCTTTAATGTTTGCTGGTAAGTGATTTGAAACATCTCAAAAATATAACCACTAACCATCAGTCATAGTTGGAGGCCACAAAATTTCAACTGCCTTGAAATTTAATCAAGGAAGTGTAAATCTGATGATGTAATCACATTACTCATTGACATTCATCATAGCATAAAAATTGTCTTCAAAGGCAAAGAAAGGTGTGTTTTACATTATTTTATTCCAATTTTAGAGTCTCATATGATGTGAGCTCCTCAAAAACACTCTAGATCTGAAACTATCAGCTACGCAGCAACCAAACACTCTTGGAAACAAAATTCAAAAGACAATGAAAGTGAACACAATGGAGATGGTGATGTGCAGGAAATTTTGCAGAGGAAGGTGATGGTGATGGACTCAAAGATCCTATGGTGACCTATGAAAAAATGAGGAAGCATGTGGATAATGGTCGAGAGGTATGCCTTTTTTATCTTGTGCAATCTGCTGATTCTTTTTTGCACATAGCCAAAATGCAAACACACATGTTGAGGTCAGGATACACATACTGAAGATGTTTGTGCACTTCTTACAAAGGAGACAAGGAAACTAGGTGGCAAAGATGTTATAAGATACATTTGTAATATCTGCTAGTGCAATTTCACAGCTCTTTTCTTTCTTTCCATTCTAAATCATTTTAGGGATCTTAAACTTGTATCTGACCCATTTTTTACTGGTTCCAATACAACGTTGCATATTTATATCTCCCATCATTGGTCAACTCATGGTGACATCTATCTTGAAGCATGTGAAACCCTTGGAATCACACCAAATGAGTGGGCATGCTCAAACTCTCAAGAAGACATGAATAATGTCAGGGAACTTTCTTTTCTAGCATCTCCAGAGCTCCAAACCACTCCTGTGCCCCCCAGGATGTATTGCACAGTCATTCCTATGCTTCTGCCTCTGTGCTGATGCACTGTGCCATGGCAGAGAAATCCTTAGACTTGTTCTCTTTGGATTTTCCTCTACCAGGTGATTAGTTACTTTTCTGTTGTATTGTACCACTTTTAATAAACTTTGGATTTTTCTCCACTAGTTGTGTGATTAGTCACAACTCTTAGAGGTCACCTTTACAGCAAAACAAGTTTCTTAACTCTGGTTTGAGAGTTTCCTATAGCCTGTTGAACTCCGCTAAACTCCTATTTGTTGCTTCCTTACTAAATTAAGCATCTGTACTCTCTATGTCTCAGCTTGCTCATCCAGAAGCTTTCTTGGATGCTACAGCTCCCCAGGACAAAGCCTGGACTTGCCTGTTCCACTTGGAAGTGTCAGAGGACTCCTCATTTCTCCCTTCTTTCACTCCTTATTCCTTCATTCTTCCTCTATTTATTTCCTTATTTCTGCTGTTACTCTTTTACTTTACTGCTTTTATTCTTTCAACACTATCTATTAGTACTATTCTCAGCCCTTGAGGTGCTCTGGTTCTTTAGTTACCATTCAAATAAGTGTAGCCAACGCTTCCAGAGGCTTAGTAAGCATCCAGAGGCTTA
>QLOM01002796.1:0-11272 GCA_003313785.1 Termitomyces sp. MG148 | reverse complement strand
CTAAGATGGTGATCATACAAAGCAGGCTGCTGACATTGTCAAGACGTCAAATGGGCCTCCAAGAGTGGAAGCAGGTCGCCCCTTTGTGGCAAACACTTGCTTCAAGTGTGGATGCCCTGGACATTATGCAAATGAATGCCCAGGTGGAGGTGAAAGGCCAATTGTAAGGGCAACCTCTGGAGGCTATGGCTCAGTCACACAGCTGGCAGAGGGAAATCCAAAGTATATATAGGTAACACAACCATGACTACTCACCTGGCAGAGGGAAATCCAAAGAGAACAAGTCTAGGGATTCCTTATGCCAGGAGTGATGCTTCCAAGGCTCTAGAAGCATGGGAAGTAACTGTATAGCATGACAAAAGCCACAATAAAATTTATAATCTAAAAAAGGAAAATCTCCAAAAATAATCAAAAACTCGGAAATTGCCATTGCCAGAGGTCATGCACATGTCTCATGTGACTTGCTTAGTAATTTGGAGGCTAGCCTTGTGATGACTAAGCCTCTGCAAGCATTGGCTACACTTGTCTGAATGATAACTAAAGAACTAGAGCACCTCAAGGGCTGAGAATAGTACTAATAGATGGTGTTGAAAGAATAGAAGCAGTAAGGTAAAAGAGTGACAGCAGAAATGAGGAAATAAATAGAGGAAGAATGAAGGAATAAAGAGTGAAAGATGAGGAGTCCCCTGACAGACGGCGCAGTCCCAAAGTGCAAGTATAATATCTCTGGATGATCAGGCACTAACCGTGCCACAGGTAACACCAATAGAAGTCAATGAGGAATTGTCATGAACAACACAGGCCCAAGTCAAGGTAGCCAAACCTCGATGCCAACGAGAATGCATGCCGCCTCCATGAGAGGCTTACAGGAGAGACCGGAGGCAATTGCCTCCAAGAAGTTACACCGTGCATGGAAGAGCACCATGCAAATTCATAGGGTGCAGGCAGGACAAACCTGCATTGCAAGGACCAGTGCAAGGTCTACCCAGACCTTGAACACCTCCTTGTCAGCAATCCCCCTCACCTACATGCACGCTGTCTCCACAGTGCATTTCTTACGCAGACAAAGAGAAAGGAAAGGAGGTAGCAACACCTCCAGAGTCCTTGACCCTCAGGTGGAAGCAGTGTGGAGATGTTTAGTATCTGCTGGCCAGAGAGTGCTGCTAGAATCATCCTTTCTCAGAGACCCTGTCGCCCAGGTAGTCATCACTGGGCTACTTGATGAAATTGTTATGCTGCAGCAGCATAACAAGAACACTATCAAAACCTTCATGAACGCTATTAAGAGGCATCTATCGCCGCTGGAGGAGACAAATGAGGTGAAACGCCTCAAGGCCAGAGACACAGCCCATGACAAAGGGCAGCGTGGAGCAGGAGTTGAGGTGCAGAAGGCACTTCAAGGGCAGAAGGAAGCGAGAGAACTCTCCCCAACGCCATCTGAGCTCCATGAGGAGCTCATAGTCATGGATCCCAGTTTACAAGGACTTTCCTTGTTAACACATGCTCCCATCCATTCATTGGGGCACACAAAGCCTACCAATGAGGTGGTGTTGACTGTGGTTGTGTTTGCTGTTGGAGTTCCAGCAAGAGCTGAGGGCTCTACTATGTACTTTCTCCCAGCAGTGCAATTCAAAGCACCACTGGATTCTTACATCCCTGTGTCTGTGATGAAGGACACCCAGTCCAAAAACAAGGTAGAAGGCCAGCTACCTACATTGGCTTTGCTTGGGCTGGAAGAGCCAAGTGACAAAAGTGATGATGGAGAGCATTCAGCAGACACACTGTCGGAAGAAGAGACAGCCACTAACCCAGACAGCGGTTAGCAAAGAATAAAAAGATTGCCACCTGCGCCAAGCACAAGGCTGCATGGCAGGCTAAAGCAAACAAAGATTGTGTGGAGCAAGCCACCAGGAGAATTCCCAATGGCCTAGGAGTCTTTGTCAACAGCAGGAACGTCAAACGGTCAAATTGATTCTTTGGTGGTGCTTTGTACCGCCACTTCTATTATTCCTGGCTTTCCAACACTGTGTTTGTTGGAGACAAAGCTGTGGCTGCCATATATCATGAGGCGGAGACCAACAAGAGGTACTATGTGACCAATACTGAGATTGGTAAGGTAGTACCTCAGGGATTCCCAATGGATCCCCAGCAGTTGCAAAAGCTCTACAAGCTTTTGCAGAACAAGTTCAAGTTGATCTCCACTCACATGGAGGCCTATTACTTGATGTGCAAATTCCAGCACATCAGCTACAATTTTGATGCATCCCTTCATGACCGTACCATGGCTCTGGTGTGTACACCAGAGTACAACCATATTATGCCTCCCCTCAATCTATCATCCCACTACATGAACCTGGCAGTTGTTCCGACCTCTGAAGGTTATTTGCGGTGGAAGGACCGCAGTGGGAGGCCATTCTTCACACTTGCTGGCTTTGACTCCAAAGGTACTTGCTTTACCTTTGACTTGTTCAAGCTGGCACAAAACATTTTATATTTATGCTGCCTGGGTATGCAGAATTCAGTGATTGGTATCACGGTAGACTTCGCTTACTGCATTCACTGGAGGACTGTCATGGGGCATGCCCTCACCCAAGCTCTCTCTCTGCAAGGATGCACCTGTAGATGCTTTGCAAGGCTCTTAGCCTTGATTATTGTGTGTCCAGGGCTATATAAGGAAGCTATCACGACCTATGATGCCGCCAACTCCCAGTCTCCGTTTCAATCCATGAGCTAGCCAGACGTCCAGCTCACCCTCCCCAAGTTCAATGATGCAGTAACAGTTAACCTCACAGATGCAGATGTGCTGTGTACAATGCTAGTCAACCGCATTCCACCCAAATGGGTGGACCACCCCTACACATTTGGCATGGTGTTCCTCAAAACACACTTCTTTGAGGCAAACACCTCAGTCAACCTTTACCATGATGTCAACAATAAATGTCATTGTTAACTCAACCAGTATGGTGAGCCTTCCGCTATTCCTCAGTGGGATGGCTGGCATAATCCCACCATAGACAATATGATTTGTCTTCCACATGAAACTGCACAAGGCCACAATTATGTTGAACGTGGGCTTTATTATCCAGTTGGAATAAACCCCAATCGACGAGACCTATGGCACCATTGATTGCAACATGTCCCATATCCACCATTGCCTGTGGTCCCATCAGCCACAGAACAGGCTCCAGTCACTTCAACGTTGTCTGCCCCTATTGCCTCATTATTGTTGGTTAATGTCAACACTGAGATGAGGATTGACTTGGCCAGCAAGTTGGCGCACCTGCTGTCTGCATGAATTTTGTAGGTGGCTCATCATTTTTTCAACTAGTACTGTTGGTTAACGTCGGCTTTGTATTCTTTTGACAGATGAGCAGGGACTTTGAGCCATGGAAGCTGTATTCGCCTCCATATATGTGGACATCACTTTACATTTTTCTATTTTTAATTTGACACTTGTACCTACATGCACACATGCCTCCTCCCTACTATGTAGACTGTTTAGCAGTCTAAAAGGGGCATGTAATGGACTTACAGCCATAGGGCCTTGCTCTACGGCCTCCTCACAAGTAGTAATAATTATTATTAATATTTTATTAATTAATTATATGTATAAGTCTGTATGGCTGCCTTAGATAAGGCAGCCAATTTTACTGTCATATGTAGTACTAGAATTGATAAACAATCTGGTTTGCTGTGTGACCATAAGGCTTTGCTAATATCTTGACAATGTTTCAAAACACCAGCAGAGTATGCTGGCAACGTAGGAAACAACACATTGTGTGGCTTCCATGGTGCCATGGCCCTTGCTACAATGTAGCCTGTCTGCTACAGTATAGCAGACTCTGCTGGGTCCATCTACCACAATACAAATAATGGTCCTTTAGAACATAGGACACCATACATACCTATGTCTGTATGTACAACATTGGGGGCACCAACTCATGCTGATTTCTTCCAAGGCCCAATCAATCTCCAGGTTGTGCTCTCAGAGCCAGGGAAATCCCAGGATCATCTCCTGTTTGCTAATGCTCATAACCAAGAAGGTAGTGTGCTCCACATGGGACTTGTAGCACAGAACAAGGTCTACCACAGACTTGATGGATCCCGCTTTGTTACAAGTGCCGTCAATGTTGTACACTGGGATGGAGAACAGGAGGGGCTGAGTCATGAGCTGGTGCCGCTCCACGTAGCTAGTGTCCACAAAGAGTCCAGTTGCTCTGGAGTCAAGGAGGGCAACTACGCTCTAGATTGGCTGCATGTTGATGGTTTTGATCTCCACGTTCATCTGGAGCAAGTTTGGCAATGGGATGGATGCTATGACATAGCGGCAGGAAAGGTGGCGCTCCCAGGCAGGAGTGCGTGCCCGGGGAGAGGTCAAGGAGGGCTTAGGAGAGCCATGGGGCATGTCAGGGGTAGTGCTTATGGTTGGGATGATGGAGTCGTCAACAGAAGTTGTATTGATTTCTTCTACCAACAGACATGTGAACCGGTTAGCACTAGGCAACGGGGGCATACTTTTCACCTGTTGCATCCCTAAAAACCCTGCTGCAACTCCTCCAACTCTCCAGCAACAAGAGGGGCCTCATGCACGCTCTCCAGAGCAAGGTGGCCATATATTGTGCCTACTCCAGTCTTTGAGGCATCACAGATGAGCCAGATTGGCTCATCATGCCTAGGATCAATTGGCCAAATCACTGGAGTCTTTGAGCAGATCTGCTTGATCATCTTGAAACACCACTGATATATGGGTCTCCACATAAACAGAGCCCCGTTCTGAGTAATGGACATTAGTGGTCCAGTATATGCTGTTATATTGGGCAAGCAATGGCCAATATAGTTTCTAAGTCCAACAAACCATTGAATGTTGTTGTACATTTGTGGGACATGCCACTTGCATATATGATCTATCTTGTCCTGGTCAGGGTGGATACCCTGGCTATCAATCTTGTGTCTGAGACAGTCTACTGTCTTGGCATAAAGCTCGCATTTCTTCTATTTGAGGTACAACAGGTTTGACCTCAACCTCTTGAATATCACACAAAGATGCTCTTTGTGCTCTTTTATCAAGTCCAAATAGATGAATATGTTGTCCAGGTATATATGGACAAACCTCCCAATCACATCCTGAAAGATAGAGGTCATCAACCTCTGAAATGTTGCCAGAGCATTGCAGTCTCCAATCTGCATGATGTTACTAATGTATGTTTCCATTATTGACAAGAGCACAGTCTTTGGGATGTCAAACAAGCAAATTCTCACTTGTTTGTATGCATCAGTCAAGTCAGTTTTTGACCTGAACTTTGCTCTTGCCACATCGTCTTGAATCACTTCCTGATCTTGAAGTGGCATAACGTCCTTTACTGTATTATTGTTGCATTGGTGTGCATCCAATGTAGTCCTCAACATGCCATCCTTTTTTGGTATGCACAACAATGGAGCTGCTTGGGAGGCTGGTTTTGCCTCCCACCACTGAGCTCTCAAGTACTAATTGGTCTGGTTCCAGAGCTGCTGTTGCAGCACCATTTGGACATTGTGGCAAATGGTACTTATAGACCTTATTGTCATCAATAACGTTGATCTTGTGGTTGACTTCACACCAAGAGAGTAATTCCTCCTTGGTCCCATTCAAAATGTCTGCAAATTCCTACTGCCACTGCAGTCATAGGGTTGGAATGTCTTCCTCTGTAAAACCAACAGTTTTACCTTTCTCTTTCCAGTCTACGTCTTGGCATGGACATACAGCTGCCTTTGCTCATGCCACTGGACAAGTGTACTTCTCTCTGAGGGCAGTAATCGTCAGGTCACTCTCATCTGGTGTACACAACTGCTCCTTTGCAAAGTCACTGAGAGTCCATCAAAGAAAACCTCAGCGGCAAGATTTTGTTGTCATTAGCCTGACAATACAATTCTTCCTTCAAACTCCAGCATGGTCCATTTCACACATACATCAATGCCACCAGTTCATTCCACTCAGCAGGCATTCATAGATTGAATGCCTACTCAAACGTGGGATAAGGTACAAGTCAATTCCAGATTGACCTCTCTGTTATTGTGGAGATGTCTCATTCTTCACCACCATCTGATCTTCACTTGATACAAGGTCCTCCATCTTGATTCTAGACAATGTTGGCTGGCACTCCATGCTTGTTGTGTGCTGAGGCCTCTTGTACTTAGACTTGCACTTTGTTTTAAGCTTCTTCTATGGGGATTTTTCCCCTCTTCAGAGTACATTTGTATTCTAAGGCTTCACCTTCCAGCATCATTAGTGCTGGGCTGTCCGCTGGCAAGCTCACCTGAGCTTGCTCCTTGTCCACTACATCTTTTACAATGGGTGCTTTCCTGCTTCTGTCTAATCAGTTCCACCCTGACTAGTAACTTCTTTTCCATGGCACAATGTTGATGGAGACATCCATTGCTATTGTCTATGGTGATTTGTACTGCAGGGATGGCATGACCATCCACCACTATTTCATTCTTCTTGAAGTCAAGAAGAACATTGTGCTTTCTCATATAGGAAGTCCTGATTATTATGTTGTAGCAATCAAAATTTGCTATGTCCAGGTATTCTCTTGTTCTCAACTTGCCACAGGCAATAGTTGCCTGTGTACCAAACTGCACTACAGCCCTGTTGCTGTCAGAGGACTTCCATTTTCGGAACTTTGTTTTTTAGAAACCCAGAGTTCTCTGGGGATTTTCAGAGATCTCCAGGATGCTCCCTCACCTTCTGGAAAGTACTGTATAGTCATTTTCATGCCTTCTCCAACCACGCTGATGCACCATGCTGCAGCAGAGGAATCCTTAGACTTGTTCTCTTTGGATTTCCCTCTGCCAGGTGATTAGTTGTATTTCCTGTTGTACTGTACTGTTCCTAATAAATTTTGGATTTCCCTCTGCCAGTTGTGTGACTTAGCCACAACCTCCAGAGGTTGTCTTTACAGCAGAACAAGTCACCTAATCCTAGTCTGGAAGCTCCCTATAGCTGCCAAACTTCTTCCGGCTCCTATCTGTTGCTTCTCCACTGGGCTTAAGCACTGACGTTATCTATGTCTCAGCCGGCCTCTTCAGAAGCTCTCTCAGACACTATGGCCTCCAGTGAGGAAGCTTGGACCCACCTGCTCCATCTAGAAATGCAGGTGCAACTTACTCAAGCCTCCCTTACTCAGCACACCACTGAACTCATGCACCTCTGCCAAACTACCAAAACCATCTCTGATTCCCTTCACATGCTCATTGATTGCCTCACTCTGGCAGCAGCTGACCCCCTGCTGCCTATCCTGCCAGTGCAATGCCCTTGTGCTGCACAATCCCCTCTCCTTGCATGGGAATGCTCCAACATCCCATGCCTGGCAATTCCTGACATGTACAATGGTGCCTGTGTCACCTACATCCAGCTCTGCAGCAACAACTTTGTCTCCAATGAGCTGAAGATTGCATGGGTTCTGTCCTATATGAAGGTGGGATGGGCAACCTACGTAATGAGGGTCTTTTCATGCCCCAGTAGCATTGGAAGCTTTGCGGACTAGGCCAAGTTCAAACAGGAGTTCCAGGATGAGTTCTTCCTCCAGAACCCTGCCAAAACTGCTGCGCTGGTCCTGCAAGACAGGGATCAGTACAGCCAAGAAAAGCAATTCCTGAATGAGTACATTGATTTGTTCTGCACACTGGTAGAGCAAGCTGAGTACCCTAATGGCCTGCAGCTGTGCCTCACCTTTTGGGAAGGGCTCCATCCAGTCCTGATGGAGCACATCAACAACCTTGTGGAAGGACACCTAGCAGACAATTGGGTTCTATTGTGGTACTGGGTGGCTTGGGAGCTGTAGCAGCTCATGGAGCTCAAGCAGGACCTCTGCAAGGCTGCAACCCCCACTTCTTCCTTGCGCCCCCCTGTTATGCTCCTTTGTCAAACAACCGCTTTGCCCCCTACGACATTGTCAGCAGCAACTCCAGCACCCCCAGTACTGCCCCTAGGTGCCCCAATAGACATGGACACTTCTCAACAGCACGCACCTCTCCCATTGTCATGCCGACGCTGTGGTGTACAGGGCAACTTTGCCCACAACTGCCCCTGGGGCCTTGAGGTCCAATATCTGTCCCTGGAGGAGCAGAAAGAGCTGCTCCTGCAACTCCTAGCAGCCCACAATGTGGCCAGGATCCCTTCTCTGGACGCCCCTGCCCTAGAGAGCACACATGAGGCCCCTCTTATTGCTGGAGAGTCAGAGCAGTTGTAGGAGGGTTTTTAGGGATGCAACGGGTGAAAAGTACACCCTCATTGCCTAGTGCTAACCTGTAATGAGCATGGTGCATTAGCACCTGTACAAAGTTCATACTTAATTATTTTACCCTTACTTATATTGTCAACTGCTTAGTGCTTAGCTAAGCAGTCTTGTTCTTAGTTTTGTACAGTAGCAATACCAATATTTGGTCTGATTCTATTGTCCAAACTAAGACTGCAAGGCTTGCAACTCTGTTACATTTTTTTGAATCATCCAATCTTAGATTGATTGCTTTTAGTGCTTGGATCTCAGCCTGCACTTCTCAGCCTCTGCTTCTTTGATCCACTCTCAACTTTGCATACAGCCATGCAGGGATAAAAAACTACTGGACAACTCTATTAGGATGATGATGTTGGGCAACTAGACCGACAAATTAAAAGGCATGGAACACACTACACTAGATACAGTGCAAGCCATGGCACCTCAGGCGGCAGTGTATCAACTCTGGCCCAAACAGGACAAGGAAGGTTAGGGGAGTTGTCCCAGGATGACTACAGAATGCCTGGGGGACTATCCATGGCCCATATGAGGAGCATTGTCCATCCAAGATGGACAGGGGACCAAGGACAACGGGTGACAGAAGTGTCATTGCCGCGCATCTGAGTTCCCTCGAGCCACCCAAGAGTGTCTACCAATGTTGCTCTGCCAAAGCAGAGACCTGAGGATACAACTCAAATCACAGAGTTGATCCAGGGGACAGAACTGGTGCATAGTTTGCTGTTTAGGGCTGCTCAGCTGACTGGAGAAGCAGAGGGAGTGATGGAGACAAGAGGGCGAGTGCTCATGACACAGCCAGTCCAGTATTTGGCTCTGAGAGAGCTCTTGGAACTGGAATGGGACAATAGTGTCCATGACAAAGCGTCATCCAATGAGGAGGAAGGATCCCAGTTGTATTCAACTCTGAAAGTGCAATTAAAGCTAGTGCTGGATCAGTATGTGGTATCAAAGGCAACCACACAGCAAAGATTACAGCTGTACATGCTGAAGCACTTAGAAATGATGGGCCATGCCATCCAGATCCATACTGTACGAGGAGGTATGGGGCCCAACTGGGCCAGCTATCAAGCAAGCAATGGACTTGCTGAATGTGCTTAAGCAGGCAAATGAATCTATTGACAATTTTGTCAGATGACAGGCAGCAGCGCAGTGCCAGCAGACTATGTCAGGGTTTGGTACCCCCACCATTGTCTGTCATGGAAACAATTACATCAATACTGCCATCTGAGCCTCACCCTCAGCCAGTAAAGGATGGAGGTTGATTAAAGCGGCAGGCAATGGTAAAGCAAGAAGGAGGAACACTGCCTTTGCGCTTGGGAGTAGCAACTCCAGTCCCTAAGAAGGAGGAGGATTCTCTGGCAAATGAGCCGGTGAGGCCATCCTGCCATGTACTAATGGCAGTATTGTGGGCTGATTGAGTGAACTATCAGCACATGTGTAATGCTGACCTGGTGGCATGGGACAGGTCATTGATTGACAACCAAGGAGTGGTGTTTGAGGGAGAAAATGGAGTTACTCCTATTGACAACATTAAGCAACAATATCTGTTGCAACATAGTAACACCAAGTGGCAGAGGCTGCCACACCTGGACCAATGTGATGAACATGGGCCAAGGAGCAATGGGCCAGCGGACTCAGCAATGCCACTTCAGCGTTAAAAACAGGAGGACAAGCGCCTCCAAGAAAACCAGTGCTTGGCTGATCAGAAACAGGTGGCACCTGCAGTAGCAGGAGGCTTGGTGGAGCGCCAAGTGCATCGAATGCAGGGCATTAGAGGCTTGGGAGAGAACACCGGGTATGAATGAGGCGGAACAAGAACATCAATCTACAATGTATGACTGCCTCAACCAACTGGTTGATGACGCGTTGCGGCTGCAAGATGAAGACTTGTCCTGGTTTCAAGTACTGCTTCCTGGATGGAGTGAAAGCTTGCAAAAGCAATGGCAAGTATATCAAGGCATATACCGATTGGCACCGGTTCTTCCAATTGGAGGATTGGGCCATGGATGTATGCAACTATCTAGCAGCATGCAGCTACGGAGGAGCGGACATGGATAGAGAACAAGTATTTGTTCTTATTGAGTTCCTGGAAGACAAAGCCAAGGCATGGTATTGCCACCATATTTTGCACATCAACCAAGCAGTTGAACACTGGACGTTCAAGGACATGCACACAGGATAGTACAACCAGTTTGTGAGCCCATCAATCATGCAGGATGCATGGGAGGCATTCAGAACGGCATCCTATAAGGACAGCATGGGAGTACAAGGTTCTATGACACCCTGTTGGAGCATGCCCAGAACATAGCCATGTACCCCAATGCGTACACAATCTGCGAGGCATTCATGGATGGCCTACCAGCCAAAATGAGACAATTGCTCTTTAGGGATGATAATCTGTCCCCAGAAATAAATACCACTGAGGAGTTTCTTGTGTACACAATCCAGTACAAACAGGCCGCTTGCACTGCAAGTCACTATGAGCAACGCAGTATGCATTGTCACATGTTTACCAGAGGACCAGCAAAGATTGGCACCTTCTTGGCAAAGATTGGCACCTTCTTGGCAAAGAAGGTGGATATGGAGCAGAATCACAATCCACAATTTGTGGTATAGTGCCCAGAAGCACAGGAACCACGGACTAAACCTGTACCAGTGGGGATGGGGCAGGCCAGGGCTAATCTAAGACCAACAGGTCTTGCACCACAAATAGGTGGAAGGCAACCAGTAGCTCAACTGAGGGTAGTGGCGGGATGCCCAGTGGCTGCCTGAGCCAAAGAGGGATGCTTTGCATGTGGGAGCAGGGACCACTGGTCCAAGAAATGTCCTTGCAACCAAAAACAGGTGTATGTACGTGCAGCCCATATGGTGGAGGATGTCATGACCCACCCCCGGGCCTGAGCCCCGGGCCCGGGACCACACCACACACCCCGGCAAACACCCCTCGCACGACCTCGACTTGGGACGAACTCCACGAACACCCAATACGGCCATCACGTCAT
>QLOM01002794.1:0-11998 GCA_003313785.1 Termitomyces sp. MG148 | reverse complement strand
AAACTGTTATCAACAAAAGTCGCTAATTATAGCTTTGCTGCGCTGAGCCCAGCCCTGGTCTTATCAACGCATTCCAATGGGTAGTTGGAGTTGGTATGTGAGGGGTCCAACCTGCCGCTCAACCCATGTATAGTCCCAGTTGCAGTGCAAAAGCTTCTGCAATGGTTGAGTGGTTGCAATGTCAGAGGCGTCTAAGTAGACGTGGTCTCCGGGCTTGTACTGGGGAGCTGGAGTCCATTCTTGATTGTAGTACTGGGCCATGTCATCTTTTGCCTTAGTCAGCGCGGCCTTTGCCTCTTTCTGTGCCTTCTGCATATGGTCAACAAAGTCATTGACCGACTCATTCTCTGATTGGCGTGCATGTGGTTCAAAGCCCATCCAGGGGTGTTGGCCAGTGTTGAGGAAGAATTGTAAGGGTGACCTCTGGAGGCTATGGCTCAGTCACACAACTGGCAGAGAGAAATCCAAAATATATATAGGTAATACAACTATAACTACTCACTTGGCAGAGGGAAATCCAAAGAGAACAAGTCTAAGGATTCCCTATGCCAGGAGTGATGCTTCCAAGGCTCCAGAAGCATGGGAAGTAACTGTATAGCATGACAAAAGCCACAATAAAATTTATAATCTAAAAAAGGAAAATCTCTGAAAATAATCAAAAACTCGGAAATTGCCATTGCCAGAGGTCATACACATGTCTCATGTGACTTGCTTAGTAATTTAGAGGCTAGCCTTGAGATGACTAAGCCTCCGGAAGCATTGGCTACACTTGTTTGAATGATAACTAAAGCACCAGAGCACCTTAAGATGTAAGGGGAACGCTGATAAGACCTGGGCTGGGCTCAGTGCAACAAAGCTATAATTAGTGACTTTTGTTGATATCAGTTTGGTGGCTCACCCAGGCAAGCAGGCGCGACGCGGATGACACGTGACTAGGCGACCACGGGATGTTTAGCGCATGGGACTGCCAGACCACGGGACTCGCTCACCTGACTGTTAACGCACGGACCACACACATGACCTCGGGCTCGATAACAGGTCACCGATCAAAGATAGCCGACGACTTATAAGATTAAGCGTTTAATGACTTGCCGACGGCTATCAGCAGGTCGCCACTTCTTCAGCCCCGGTGCCTAGCGGTTAGCGACGCTTACCTTTACCGACGCTTAGCGACTTTGGCGATGCCAGCCCCCCCTTGATTGTTTCAGACTCCAGGATAGTCACCGTTTATTTGACTGCTTTCAGTGCTCACTTGGTGACTTAGCGCTTGCTGACTGATAGACGCCGCGGGTTAGCTATTTCACATTCTATTCTTCTTGTCATAATCCATTCCCCATTTTGTTACTTAGCGACTTATAGTTTAATTACCACAGCGACTTAGCGCCTATAAATACTGTACATATTTTGTCTTAGGAGCATCGAATTCTATCCCCACAGTTCAGATCTCAACTTGCGCTCACTAAGTTCCTCAAAGTCACCAAGGGACTTACTGTTTTACCGACTACGCTAAGCTTGCCGCTTCTTCGCCAGTCTTGCCAACTGTCTTGGTGCTATACGAGCACACTCCGACTACGTTAAGTCGCCAGGTCCTTGCCGACTATTGGCACCCTAGCGCCTCGCAGGCGACACGGCTTAGATCGCTAAGCACCTTTCTTCCAATTACTAAATTTTCCTTAACAAACTAAGTCTCTGGGACCCTGCCCGGACTCCCTCTCAACTAGCGACCGCCCAATGCATTACCTTTCACAGTAGCTAGGTACCGTTTACCCTTGACAGTACTTAGCGACTTTTGGGTGTCATCAACGCTTAACGTCCGTGGAACTCCTTCCACAGAGCCAGCGAGCACTGGTGACAAGCAGGAGTCAAGCGGGCGTAGAGGCAGGCAAGAGTCAAGCAAGGGACTGGCAAGGCTAACCGAGCGGTCGGACGTCGCTAGAGAGCTTACAGTAGGTTCAGTGTGTAGGCCAGAAGAACACTGTTATTGTTCAGCCTGGGGATATTCTATCCACAGGCTGCCTATATATACTACATCAGTGGCTGTGCTATTACTAATACTGTTTACTGATTGGGCCCCGGTATGTAAAGGAGTATGACTAACAATAATCAATGCTGAGTAAGGTCCATGCATATGACTCATCAAGGCTGACTACTAAGAGACGGAAGGGGAAAGGGTGGGCCAAGCGGCCGGTCGGATCTGCTAGGAATAGGCGTATCGTCAGACTAAGCTCGGAGTAGAGTTGGACACGGTCCGGAGACCGGTCTCCTGACACAAGGGCTGAGAATAGTACTAATAGATAGTGTTGAAAGAATAGAAGCAGTAAAGTAAAAGAGTGACAGCAGAAATAAGGAAATAAATAGAGGAAGAATAAAGGAATAAGGAGTGAAAGAAGGGAGAAATGAGGAGTCCCTTGACAAGAATGAGGAGACCTGCGTGGACGCGTGGATGTGGTTGTTGTACTGGAATTCTATCTTAGGAAGGAGCTCATCCCAGTTGTCCTGACGTTTGTTGCAGGACAGCCAGAGATACTGCTCCAGCTCCTGGTTGATGTGCTTGGTCTGCCCATTGGACTGTAGGTGGTAGGCAGTGGATGTGTGGAGCTTAATGTGCAGGAGACAATAGAGCTCCCAGGTGAAGTCCGCTATGAACTGCAGGCCCTGGTCAGAGATGTAGGCATCAGAGAGGCCATGGAGTTTCCAGACATTCTTTTTGTACAGATTGGTGGCGCTCATTGCAGAGCAGGTTGTGTGCGTTGGAATGAAGTGCGCCCGCTTACTATAGAGGTCCATGACAACCATGATGGCATTGTATCTGTGTGCATCTGGGAGGTCCATGATGAAGCCAATAGAGGCCATGCTCCAGCATGCGGCAGGTGTGGGAAGGGAAGGGAGTGCAGTTGACTGGTTGGAGGGCGTTGATGGGGCTTGGTCCAGAGGCAGAGGTTGCAGGTGCTAGTGTATGTCCCTATGTAGCATAACATCTGCAGCCACCAATAGTTCTGGGAGACCAGCTCCAATGTCTTTCAGTGGCCAGAGTGTCCAACAACGTAGGAGTTGTGGTGCTGTTTGACAATGCGCCTCCAGAGCTCTGGGTTGTTTGGCATATAGATGCATCTCCAGAAGGTGAGGAGTCTGTCCTGTAGCCCCCACTCATCGGTGATGTGCACATTAGTACACTTCAATGTTCTGAGGGCTTATTGACTTAATTTACAGTTACTTTGTACTTTTAAAAATATATTTATTGATTTTATTTATTGAAATTGTAGTTGGTGGGTGCTCTGCTATGGTGTAAACAAAGTCTTGAAGCTTATACAAGAGATCTGACCTAAGGAATCCTCTCACTGGAGACCTGGAGTCTTGTCTGATGATTGCTTCCCTGTCTCTTTGTTTCTCCCTTCTTTTTATACCTTTTCCAACTGCGCACAGACCAGTTTAGTCACACTCCCATGTGCTCTTTGCCTTGTCTGATTCCTTTATTTTCTGGCTGATCTTTTCTCCTTCAAACTGTCTACTTCTGCCTAATCCTTTTTTCTTGGAGTTATGTCCCCTTTTAGCAGCTATCTCTATGCTAAATATATCCTCTTTTTCTTTTATCCTATTGCTTAGCCACTCATCTCAGTTTCTATGCCCATTGTATTACCATTTTACCTTACTCCAAATATATTATTGTTGCCTTGAGACAATCTTTTCAGAGCCTCATAGTTATGACATAATCCTTGAGCCTGCTTGACCTGATTGATCCCAATTCCAGCTTCTTTTTGGTTCTGATCTAGCAGAGATCTAGCAGAGATCTAGTTGAGATCCCTTGGTCAATTGTGTTCAATCTCTTCCCTTCCCTCTTGTATTATGGCAACCCATGAGCCTTTCTGTTAGTCTCAGCTGTTGACCTGGTGCAGTGAGTCCCTGCTCTACGCCTGCTGTATCATCAGTGAGTATGGATTTTGCACCGGAGGGGCATCTCAAACATAGCGCCAGTGTGGCCTTTGCGACCAAGTCCTCCTGTATTCCCTCCTGGTTACCTTGGCAGATGTCCTGGAGTATGTTGACCTTGTTTTCCTAGACTGCCACCCCTTTGAGTGCGTAAATGGCAAACAGCTCCGGGTGCAAGAGGGTGATATTGTCATTATTCCCTGTGCTGGAGCCGTGGTTGGTGCGCTGGGAGAGGGCATTGGGCTTCCCCATGCTTTGACCAGGCTTGTGGTGCAACATGAAGTCGAAGTTGGCAAGGTACAGGGACCACTGGGCCTGTTGACGGTTGAGCTTCTTGGCCGTCCAGAAGTACTCCAGGTTCTTGTGGTCTGTCCAGACTTCAAATTTGTGCCAGGCCCCCTCCAGGAAGTAGCGCCACTCTTCCAACAACTGGATGATTACAAGCATTTCCTTGTTATGGATCTTGTAGTTCTACTCTATGGCATTGATGCTCTTGGAGTAGAAGGCAACAGGGTGCCACTTACCATCCTCCAAGGACTCCTAGGAGAGGACCATGCTGGTAGCAAAGTCAGAACTGTCTGCTTTGACTTGGAAAGGCCGGTCGTTGTTGGAGAAGAGCAGGATGGGCTTGGAGGTGATGGCAGACTTCAAGGCATTGAAGACCTGCTGTTCTGTGTCTTTCCAAGCCCATGCAATGTCCTTCCTGGTGAGGTAAAAGAGGGGCCGAGCATGGTGGGAGAAGTTCTGGATGAACTGCTAGTAGAAGTTGGTGAACCCCAGGAAGGCCTGTACTTCCTTCTTGTTCCAGAGTTCCGGCCACTGCATGACACGAGCCACCTTCACCGGCTCCATCTCTGCCGTGCCATGGGAGATGATGAGTCCAAGGTACTCGATGTGGGTCTGCTTGAACTCACACTTCTCTGGCTTGAGGTAGAGCTGGTGTTGGCAGAAACAGTCCAAGACAACTTGCGTGATTTGGCGATGTTCTTTTAATGTCTTGGTGTAGATGAGGATGTCATTGAGATACATGCATACCACGCCATCAGCTATGAGGTCCTGGAAGATGTTGTTCATCATGGTCTAGAAGGTGGCAGGGCTGTTGGTGAGTCCAAAGAACATCACCAGGGGTTCAAATAGCCTGCAGTTGGTCCAGAACACTGTCTTCTACTTGTCTCCCTCCTGGATGTGCACGTTGTTGTAGCCCCAGCAGATGTTCAACTTAGTGAAGTAGCACGCATCCTGGAGGTTGTTGATCAGTTCTAAGATGAGGGGAAGTGGGTAGCGGTTCTTGACAGTCATTGCATTGAGTACACAATAGTCTTGGACCAATTGGAAGGAGCCATCCTTCTTCTTAATGAAAAACACCGGAGAAGCCATTGGGGACTTTGAGGAGCAGATTTGTCTGGACTCCAGGTTCTCCCAGAGGAACACATCAAGTTCATCTTGCTCCTTGGGCATGAGCAGATAAACCTTACAGTTGGCTGGCTTTGAGTCTGGCAGGATCTCAATAGCATGGTCCTACTGCTTGCATTCCAAGAGGAAATCAAACAAGGCCTTGGAGAAGACATCCTCAAAGTCATGCAGGTGGTTAGGGACTGCATCCTGGAAGGCCCATGGAGGGGTGTTTGTTGTGAGGGCCTGGGCCAGCCACTGGGAAGTGGTCTGGCTGGCCTGGGTTTCCTCTGCAACCAGTGGAGGTTGCAGCGTAGTGGTGCAGATGCAGTCTTCTACCTTGATGGCTTTGTCTGGAAGCTCAGAGTCTAGTGCAGATAGGAAGGAACTCCCCCTCATGTCCTTTTTCCTGCCCCTCTGCTATGTCTGTTGTCCTCATAGAGGGCCTCTCTATGAGGGAATGCCAGAGGTGGGGGGTCCAGCAGGTCAAGATCTGCAAACAAGAAGTACTCCACCTGACATGCCCAGATAGCTGCGTGTTCCTGCATTGTGGTGCACCGCTCCTTCTTCACCTTGTCCACGCAGGTGGTGCAATGCCAAGGGCACCAACTCATGCTGATTTCTTCTGAGGCCCAGTTGATCTCCAGATTGTGCTCCTGGAGTCAGGGAAATCCCAGGATCATCTCTTGTTTGCCAATGCTCATAACTGCAAAGGTAGTGCGCTCCACATGGAATCTGTAGCGCAAGATGAGGTCCACCACAGACTTGATGGATCCCGCTTCATTACGAGTGCTGTTGATGTTGTACACTGGGATGGGGGATAGGAGGGGCCAAGTCATGAGCTAGTGCCGCTCCACGTAGTTAGCGTCCATGAAGAGTCTGGTCACTCCGGACTCCAGGAGAGTGACTATGCTTCAGGTTTGCTGTGTGTTAGTAGTTTTGATCTCCATGTTCATCTGCAGCAAGTTGGCAACGGAGTGGATGCTATGACATAGCAGCAGGGGAGGCGGCGTTCCCAGGCAGGAGTGTGTGCTCAGGGAGGGGTTGAGGAGGGCTTGGAAGAGCCCTTGGATACGTCAGGGGTAGTGCTTATTGATGCAAAATGTAGGGTTTGTTGAACTAATCAGAGGGACTCTAATCAGTGTAGACAACTAAACTTTACTTTTGCGAGTTTTGTGGGGCTATGACACAGAAACTAACACTTGTAATGAAGTTGTAATGGTTTTTGTAGTTTTAGTTTATTATTATAATGAACTGAAGTAGTTCACAATATAAATGGTCTCTAAAAAGATACCAAAAGTGACCCTAGTAAAGTCAACTAAATGATAAGCCTAAGTAGTCACACTCCCTGGGGACCCCGAGCCACACAAATGGTTTATTTACTAGATTAACAAAGTTCAAGCTTTAATTTGAGCAAACTTAGTTCACACAAATGTAGGCAATAAGCTTTATTAAAGCTAGTCTGAAGTACTTTACTGATTAGCCTAAGTAGTCCACTCCCTGGGGACCCCGAGCTGCACAGATTTTTCTTGGCTGAGTCTCCCTTTTCCTTGTCCTATTTATACCCTTTTTCCTGCGCACAGACCATGCGTGATTGGCGTGTCCACAGACCTCCTATTGGTCTGGGTGCTGGTTAAGATTGAGCCAGCCGGGGGTCAATTCAATAAAATTTATTGAATTGAAAGTTTTTGCTTCAGCAGCCGGTTTCAGGCTATTTCTGGCCTCCGCTTTCCATGTTTCTGTCATTTGGGACCCACTAAGGGTCCTTCCGTTGTATTCGTGTGGTTCCGGGGAGTCTGGAGGTATCCAAGGGAGTGGGATAGCATTATAATTGAGTGCTGTAGGGCTTCAGGAAGGAAAGTCATGAAGGTTTGATGGTTCTAATGTGCTGATCCAGGATCTTTGATTGATTCCATCAATTCTCAATTTAGACTGATTTTGGTATTTGGATCTTGATCTGTGAAATCAGCTTCTTTTGGCACAGCCACATCTTGCTTATCATTCCCATCAAGATCTTACTCCGGATCATCAATGATTGATTGATGGAAGCCCTTGGCTATCACCAATCCATCACTACTCAAAGGTTTGTCTATAACTCGACAAATTATGCATGGTTTGACTTTGTTTGACTAGTTTCAGACTTGTTGAGAGGCAGGGAATACTACGATATGTCCAGCCTACAGGTTTTGGCTGTCTAGTATGTCTGGCTTACAGTTTTCAGCCTTGTTTTTAGACATACTATATATATTTTTGTTTTATACTGTATAATGCTACTGGTTTCAGTGTTCCGCAACGGCGGGCCTGTATCATTATGGTTGGGGGAACTGGGTTGTTGATAGAAGTTGTATTGATTTCTTTTACCAGCAGACATGTGAACTGGTTAGCACAAGGCAATAGAGGGGTACTTTTCACCCGTCACATCTCTAAAAACCCTCCTGTGACTCCTCTGACTCTCCTGCAATGAGAAGGGCCTTGTGTGCACTCTTTGGGGCAGGAGCAGCTCCTCCTGCTCTTCTGGGGACAGATAGCGGACCTCTAAGCCCTGGGGGCAGTAGTGGACAAAGTGACTCTGTGCACCGCAGCATTGGCACAAGAACAGGAGAGGTGTGCGTTGCTAGGAAGAGTCCATGTCCATTGGAGTGCCCAGGCACAGTACTGGAGGTGCCAGAGCAACAGTTGGCACCGCCACCGGGGGCGGAACGGTTGGTTGATAGAGGAATGGAGTAGGGAGGCGCAAGGAGTAAGCAGGGGTTGCAGCCCTGTGGACATCCCGCTTGAGCTCCATGAGTTGCCACTCCTTCCTAGCTACTTGGTACCATGACAGGACCTAATTGTTTGCTGAGTGTCCTTGTGCAAGGTTGTCAATGTGCTTCATCAGAACTAGATAGAGCCCCTCCCAAAAGGTAAGGCACAACTGCAGGCTGTCGGGGTACTCAACCTGCTCTACCAATACGCAGAATAAGTCAATGTACTCATCCAGAGATTGCTTTCCTTGGCTGTACTGATCTCTGTCTCACAGAACCAATGCGGTGGTTTTGGCTGGGTTTTAGAGAAAGAACTCATCCTGGAACTTTTGTTCAAACTTGGACTACTCCGCAAAGCTCCTGATGCCACTGGAGCATTGGAAGACCCTCATTGTGTAAGTGGCCACTCATTCCGACTTTATATAGGACAGGACCCACACAATCTTCAGCTCGTTGGAAATGAAGTCGTTGCTGCAGAGTTGGATGTAGGTGATGCAGGATTGGAGAAAATGTCCCCCAGATGCATAGTCACCATTGTATATGTCAGGGATTGCTGGGCACAGAATATTGGAGCGATCCCATGCTGGGAGAGGGGATTGCACAGTGCAAGGGCGTTGCACCGGCGGAGTAGGTGGCAGGGGATTGGTTGCCATCATAGTGAGGCATTTGAGAAGCATGCAGAGGGAATCAGAGATGGTTTTAGTAGTTTGGTGGAGGTGGGTGAGTTCAGCAGTGTGTTGGATGAAGGAGGCTTGCATGAGTTGCACCTGCATTTCTAGATGGAGCAAGCAGGTCCAGGCTTTCTTGCTAGAGGCCGTGGCGTCTGAGAGAGCCTCTGAAGCAGCTGGCTGAGACATAGATATTGTTGGTGCTTAAGCCTAGGGGAGAAGTGACAAATAGGAGACCAAAGAATTTTGGTGGCTATAGGGGGCTTCCAGACTAGAATTTGGAGACTTGTTCTGCTGTAAGAGCAACTTCCGGAAGTTGCAGCTAAGTCACACAACTGGCAGAGGGAAATCCAAAGTTTATTAGAGACAAAATAATACAACAGGAAGGTAACTAATCATCTAGCAGAGGGAAATCCAAAGAGAACAAGTCTAAGAATTCCTCTGCTACAGCGCAGCGCATTAGCACAGATGGTAGAGGCATGGGAACAACTATGCAGTATCTCCCAGAAGGTGCAGAAGCATTTCAGAGATCTCCGGAAACTCCCAAAGAACTCTGGGGTTCTGAAAAAGGAAGTTCCAGACATGGAAGTCCCCTGACAGTGGAGGAATACTTGGCAGATGACCAGGTCCTGTCATGGTACTAGGTAGCTTGGGAGCTGTAAGGGGATGCTCTATCGTGGAAAGCCAGGCAGACGCATCAACCACTCAAGCCAACCACCAAGTGGGGTGAGTGTTGAGCGAGCACAGTGACAAGCAACTGGCAGGCAAGAAGGCAGGCCACCAACAAGGAGTGGAGCAGGAGGGCAAGAGCAGAAGGCAAGGTCGTCACTGAGAAGCTCATAGTAATGCTAATGTGTAGACCCAGAAGCAATGCTATTGCTAGGACTGGGGATGTTCCATCCACTAGTCCTACTTATATACTACATCGGATACGCTATGACTATGGTATATTGACTAATAGGGCTGGTATGTACTAAGCACTAATGAGTAAGCAACAGTCAGCATGAGTAAGCCAGCCAATGGCATAAAGGCCTGCCAGCAAGTAGAGTGGGTTCCAAGACCAGCTGACTTGCCAGGTGTCAATGCCAAGACAGAGATGGAGCAGGATAAGGCTGGAGCAGTCCGGATGGTGACTAGATGTGGGTACCAATGTCAACACAGACTAAGCAAGGCTAGGGTGGACGGTCCGAGGACCTGTCCCCTGACAGGAGCAGTGGCAGCTCATGGAGCTCAAGCAAGACCTACACAAGGCCACAGCCTCCACCTTGTCCTTATGCCTACTTGTTACACTCCCCTGCCAACCAGCTACTTTTACCCCAACAATGCTGTCAGCAGCACCTTCGGCACCTCCAGTAGAGCCTCCAAGTGCCCCAATGGATGTGCACACCTCTCAGCAGTGTGCGCCCCTCCCATTCTTGTGCTGATACTGTGCTGTGCAGGGCCACTTTGCCTGCTATTGCGTTAAAAGCCTCAAGGTCTGGTACCTATCCTCAGAAGAGCAGGAGGAGCTATTCCTGCAACTCCTAGCAGCCTGCAACATGACTGAAATCCCTTCTCTGGCTTCTCTGAATGTGTCTGCCCTGGAGAATGCATGCAAGATGCCTATTGTTGCTGAAGGGCTAGAGGAGCCAAAGGAGGGTTTTTAGGGGTGTTATGGGTAAAAAGTATGCCTCTGTTGCCTAGTGCTAACCAGTTTGCATGTCTGTCAGTAGAAGAGATTAATACAACTTCTGTTGACAACTCAGTACCCATAACTATAAGCACCACCTCTGACATACCCAATGACTCTCCTGAGCCCTCCCTAACTCCTCCACAGATGTGCATTTCTGACTGGGAGCACCATATCCCCCACCACTACATCATTGCCTCCACTTCATTGTCAAACTTGCTCTGGATGAACATAAAAATCAAAATCACCAATATGCAACAGACTTGGAGTGTAGTTGCTCTCCTGGATTCCAGAAGGACTCTTTGTGGAGGCTAGTTACATGGAACAACACCAGCTCACTACTCAACCCCTCCTGTCCCCCATCCTGGTGTACAACGTCAATAGCACTTGTAATGAAGTAGGATTCATCCAGTCCATGGTGGACCTTGTCCTCCATTATAGGTCCCATGTAGAGCACACTATCTTTGCGGTCATGAGCATTAGCAAGCAGGAGATGATCCTGGAGTTCCTATGGCTCCAGAAACACAATCCAGAGATCAATTGGGCCTTGTAAAAGATAAGCATGAGTTGGTGCCCCAGTGCTGTGCTACCTGTGTGGATGAAGTGAAGAAGGAGTGGTGCACCACAATGCAGGAACATGCAGCTATTTGGGCATGCTATGTGGGATACCTTTTGTTTATGGATCTTGATCTGCTGGACCCTCTGCCTCTAGCATTCCTTCATACAAGGACAACAGACACAGCAAAGGGAACCCCAGCCAGGATGAGGGATGTGAGGGGGAGTTCCTACTCATGCATGACCTGGAGCTTCTTGACAAAGCCATCAAGGTGGAAGACTACATTTACACTACCATGCTGTGACCCCTGCTGGTTGAAAAGAAAATTCAGGCTAGCCAAACCACTTCTCAATAGCTGGCCCAAGCCTTTGCAGCAAACACCCCTCTGCAGGCTTTCTAAGATGTGCCTACATGACTTTGAAAATGTCTTCTCTAAGGCCTTGTTTGACTCCCTCCCAGAGCGCAAGCAGTGAGACCATGCTATCAAACTTCTGCCAGATTTGAAGCTTGCCAACTGCAAGGTGGGAGAGCCTGGAGTCCAGACAAATCTACTCCTCAAAGTCCCCAATGGCTTCTCCGGTGTTTTTCATCAAGAAGAAGGATGGCTCCCTCCAGTTGGTCCAGGACTATTGTGTGCTCAACATAATGACTATCAAGAACCACTATCTGCTTCTCCTCATCTTGGAATTGATCAATAATCTTTGGGGTGCATGCTACTTCACCAAGTTGGTTGTCTGCTGGGGCTACAACAATGTGCGCATCCAAGAAGGAAAAGAGTGGAAGGCAGTGTTCTGGACCAACTGCAGGCTGTTTAAACCTCTGGTAATGTTCATCAGACTCACCAACAGCCCTGCCACCTTTGACAACATCCTCATCTATACCAAGACGTTAGAGGAGCATTGCTGGATCATGTGAGTTGTTCTGGACCATTTCTGCCAACACCAGCTCTACCTCAAGCCAGAGAAGTGTGAGTTTGAGCAGACCTGCATCAAGTACCTCGGACTCATCATTTCCCATGGCACAGCAAAGATGGACCTGGTGA